>JAULBU010040918.1:0-14477 GCA_032358235.1 Odonthalia washingtoniensis | reverse complement strand
CGACCATCTCACACGTCTACCCGCCGACCTCCTGTCGTTGAACGATTGCCTCAAGACAGTAGATATTTGGCGGGAAGCCGCCTACAGGTAACCAACCCCTTCCCCTCTTTGGTGGAGTGCTCTGCTCGACACACTACTGCGGAAAGAATGACCCGATTACCTTGGTGCAGGACCGTTCAACCTTCCTTTTGGAAGTTCATTGCACTACAAACCTCACCTTCTGCAGATAAACATTACAGCTCTGTGAACCTGGTTTTAATCCAGCAGGAAAAATTAATTAACAACCGCATCGGCGAATTTGTGGGACCATTTGCAGTCACTTCCTTCAACCTCTAAACGAAGATCGTATACGTGCAAGACCGTAAGACTTCAGCAATTCAACCCTTCAACACGAGTCAGGTTACACCGTATGTCAACCCCGACTTCCTCTCCTAAACATTTCGACAACAGCTCAAGCCCTCCCTCTCCCTATTTCAATCACCAAACCTGTCTGCAGACATCTTCACGACGGAAATATTGGAGAAGTCCGATCCCCGTGCCCAAACTCTCGAGATGAATGCTGCCCGCCGATTAGAAATGGAAAACCTCCTCAAACGAGGAAATTTCAAATTTGTTTTGAAAGAAGAGGTTTCCATAAATGCCAACATCCTGTCTGGTAGATTCGTCCTTTCCATCAAATTTACCACGTACAACATGACAAAATACAAAGCTCGCTTTGTAATCGGCGGCCACTGTGATAAACTCAAGGAGTTCATGGTGCATTCGAGCCAGACCCTTCAACCCCAATCTATACGCCTTCTACTCTCCCTTGCGACTGCGTTCGGCTTCAACATTTGTATTTCTGATGTTACACAGGCATACCTTCAGTTGGCTCTGCCCTTGGAGCGTGATATCTACATGTATTAGACGATCCAGTAGGTGACACTCCGACCTGAACAGTGCATGCAACTATTTCGTCCTCTCTATGGACTGTGCGAAGCGGGCGTTTTGTGGTACCACACACTCGCCCGTATACAGGAAGTATTACTAAACAAAACGCTTCAATTATACCTCAAAAAAACTGGAGAATCTCGATACTTTCGCCAAGTGTTCTGAACTTCGAAGCATGGGCATGAAATTGGCCTGGTTATCACACACCAACTCTGACTGCAGTTATGAAATCAACAGTTTCACATAAATCACCGAATCTACATTTATAACATCAATTTCCAGCTGCATATCCATCCTACACAAGGCCACAACATACGCTCGAATGAGCAACAATTCAATATCCTCTCCCGGACCGGACCACTCAACCCTACAACTATATCGATTGATACGCAGACGCCAGCTTCACCAACAATTCCGACTTGTACTCACAATTAGGCTTCATTCTATTCCTAGCCGACAGCGCCAATAAAGAAATTCCACTCATATTTAAATTGTACAAGGCTCGTCGTATTTGTCGCTATGAAATGGCCGCGGAGATCATTCCGTTTAGTGGTATTTTCGACGCATCCATAACTTCCGCTACGGAATTAACTACTTTAACAAACAGAACGCCTCCTGAAATTATTTGCGGATAAAACATCGTTATTAGATACAATTTCTAAGAGGTCCCGTACGAGCGAAAAGCGCCTAATGGTCGACATTTCGGCAGCGCACGAAGGTTATAAATCGGGCTCAATTTCGGACATTAGTTTGGTTCGATTACATAACAACCTAGCGGATGGTTTAACTAAACGAATGTCCCAAGCCGCATTACGTAATGTATTTGCAACTGGTACTCACGTCCCAATTTGCGAACAATGTATTTTACTACCTGTTGCAACTTCCGACACCTAACCTACATGCATTGGATGTTCCACCTTCCACCGCTCCCATACCATAATTAACTCATAATTTTGCTTTGGCCTTTCTAACCACACAAAAGGAGATAAATTCAACACACGGAACTGAGTCTTGAATAATATATATATATATATATATATTCATTATCTCTATACTAATTCATACACATACTTGGCCAATTACTTGGGCGAATGCTTGGACACATACTTGGAATACTCGGCCACATACTCACATTCTTCACTTACATTCGGTTATAATACATAGAACCCGGGGATTAATGATATGAATACATGAATCGTGTAACACTATCACACTACATAAAGTATGATAAAATACACTTCAAACAACTGTATACCGTAGATCGAGGACACTATTCTCTTCTGCAAACCACAACAATTAATTTTCTTACAGTTCGATGCTGATCTTCTTTTATCACCAAAAAACATCATATAACTCGAATATTTCCCATCATTTGAGGAACAAAGAAGAACTGTAACACACACATAAAATAAACAGATACTCAATTACTTCTGTATTTAGGTATCTTTATTGTCGGCAGTGGAATAGGCATCATCATTTTACTCAATAGATCGAAGTTATCACTCTCTATCAATCGCCCTCCATTTTTCCCACTTTTGATATCTTTAGATCTCTCACTTGCTCTCAATTGTCCTCATCCTCTCCATTGCTATTAATAGTCCTCGTCCTCGCTCTTGCCCACCATTGCTATGGATCTCTCTCCCTCTCTCCCTATCATCCATTGAACTCACGTCCTCTATCTCATTCCAGCTTCCCACTCTACTTCTCACGTCCAACTTAGTCTAGAAGAAACAAGGCGTGACCATCCCATCACCTCCTCACCATATCTACGAACTGAAACACACACGTTATCACAACCAAGACAATCTGATCATTGCTATCACACTGTTCAACCTGTCCGCAGATATAAAATTCATTCTACTTCAACAACGAACGATCAACCAAAAGGCTGATAGTACAACCATTCCATCCACGCGTTTGGTTTCGTTCAAAGGAATGAAGAGACAGAATCAGTTAGTATTTACGATCTCGAGATGTATAGTTCAGAACTGGAAAAAATGCATTTTCTCACTCCAACTCGACGGTATGGTCTTTGTATGTTGACTTGTTCAGAGGGGAGAATGGGCAAATTTTAACATGTTAAGTAAACGTGACAAGTGAATGGTATATACTGATGTTACGGACATTGTTTTAAATATATTTTAATTTAATTTTCTGACTTTTTGAAGTTCTCATATCTCCTTTTCCTCACAGTTGTTTTTTTCCCGATGTGGTCAAGATGATCGTCGGATTCGTTGTGACCTCCCTGGTTGTATTTCGTCCTCATTTTCATCATTAGGTAGTGCTAATGGGATAATGGGATAATGGGATAATGGGGGAATGGGGGAATGGGATTGAAACTTTTGAGAAGTAGTGTTAGATGGGGAGAAACTTCATTATTGGGACTTTCATCTTGTTGTGTAGCGGCACATGGTGGTGGATGATAATTGGTGTCTGGAGTGTTTCATGTGGTTTTATTCAAAACTGGTGGCATCGAAAGAAAAGGTGCTGCACTCTCCTGTTGACTGCTGTCAGAATTATCATCTGTTTGATGTACCATTTTTGTTGTATGAGTATTTCTTCTGAAACTTCCAGTAGCTACGTCAGGACGACACAGATATTGAAACACTTTATCAGTATGTCACGAAATAGGTCATCCAACAGGTTCGAGGAATACCCCTGCTATAGATACACATTTTTCTGAGCATATATAACAGCTATACTTTGTAGAATGGCTACGTCGCGGAGAAGCCATTTGCCTGCTCTTTACTACACATAGTTCACAATACTGCATTTTCAGATTAATGAGGCCTGTGACCATTAACTTCCAGGAGCCTTGTTCCAAAAACAGATTTGAGAAATAACAATTGATTCCTTTTGACTTTCTGTGCTTCAATCATTAGATCAGATTCCGAAGCTGTGACAATAATTACAGATACAGTATGTTCCCTATTTTTGTTGTTTTACAATGAGTCGGCGTAGCTAGAGAGACCCCTACAAAGATCATACAAAAAGTCTGGAAGACTGCAATTGGTTCAGTTTTTCACGAAACGAATCCAGACTTTAAAAGTTCTCAGAAGTAAACATCAAGTGAGCACATTCATGAAAACGCCATGAAATAAAACTATTCACGACAAGTGTATTCATTGTATGAGTTACCATTTTACTTTTCAACTTCAGATGTAAAGTGGGAGACCTCATTATACCTCTAAATTGCGTCGCCCAATCCACCGCGCCCTTCTCTTACTGTAGACAGCCTGAAATTCATGGCGGAACAATTTAACAGGTGGACGAGGAAGATTCTCGATAACATGACAGTTTATTATTTTCCAAAACAGTAATTTAGAACGAATCAATTATTTGTCCTCCTCACCTGCAAACCCTGGAACGTCAGTACCATCATGTGCCCAGTTGACGTGGAGAGAGGTGTCTGGTAGAAGACATACCATAACCCTCTGAATTAATGTCGGTGACGCATAAAGTACGACATTAAATATATCGCCTGTTTCGCTTGCAGATTCGTTCACCGAAATATTTAAAGATGTAACCAGAATCTGATAAAACACTGACAGAAATGGCCCTCTGGTATATACTTTTGAATAACAGGATTTGTGATTTCTAATGCGATAATACGTTTCAAATGACCAATTCGTTCTGCAATGACACGCCGGGAGACTGAAGTATTGATTTCTAGTGTACCCACAGGATACTGTCCGTGTACTACCGATGTAAATTCCTACATAATCATCCCAAACCAAACCAAACTCTGATACATTTATAAAATATTAAACCACAATTTCATCGGAGAATAGGCCCATTTTTCATCTGTTTTAGAACAGAGCATACCAACATCAAATGCGCACTTTACCGAAGACCATTTCTTGATGGAAATTAGAACAGCCTTGTCATTAGCTGTTCCTCTCATCATCGCCTCGGAGGTCCTTTTTTGACTAAACCATGCCGTCGAAAGAATATGTATCCACTCACACAGCGTCTTACTAATGTTACGTACATCTGAAATTCCGAGATGATACATAATCATTTCATCATTAAGCATAATGTAAGAGGCATTTGTGCCTGTAACGAGAAACTTCCGAAGTTTAAACCAGTCCGAACATCTATGTCTAGTTGTAATAACAATATAACTGAGCTTCATAGTATTTTTAACGAACCAGTTTACGTCACCAATCATCACAGAATTTTCTACAGACTCAGCAGTGTCACATCGGAATAATTATCGACTTCTCTGATATCCATTCTGGGTGTATACCCATTGGTTCTATTTATAATGTATGTGCGACGGAAAACCATAGAGAAAGCGAAGTATTTTGCAGTATTTATCTCCATGTGGCTCACGCAAAGCAGAAGAAAACAAATTACTGTCACCTCTATCACCAGATCTCTTTGCAAAAATACTTGCATGGCCACGATCACCACTATCATTTAGGATAAAATAATCCCTTTCTTCAGGTCCATCTTCATTTTTTCCACTATCACTGCCTTCCTGAGCTGCAATAGCAATACCCTGAACATCAGTACACCTCACTTGTTCTGTTCCCTCAGTATTTCCAGCTTCGTCTCTACCAACGGTGAGGTGGGGAGATCCTAGGAATGGATGACAGCGAATTAAATTATCTGGAATCAGAAGAAAGGGTGTTATACCAAAGTCTCGTAGCACATTTAAAATTTGTTCCTTACCATAGCCACTACCTGCTGTTACAAGTAGATGGATTTAATAATCCTCACTACGTCCCTCCATGAGTCTACTCATTTTTTTGTACCTTCAATGACACTTTCCCCTCTTCGTCAAAAACTGACATCCAATGTTATCCTAAATAAGCCATCAGAAGTGCAGTCTGCAACATCCCCTAGACGTCAGACTTCTTCGGACTAAGGAATTTAACTGAATTATCATTCGCCCGCGTACCGAAGAGGTCATCGTACAGGGTTAACTGGTATAGTGGAATAAGAAACACTTTCGACGTTATGAAATGCCAAAGGTTCAAATCCACTCAAATTATGGGTCTCGTCTCTTTGAGATATCCACGTACCAGACCTCTTCGGAACGAATGGTTGGAGAATAAGCCATAATATTGGAAATTATAAATCTCATCCGTTGTAAGGATGGAAGGTGAGGTAGTTCGTGTGTAGACAAGTCCTGTAGACTTTTTTCGATTGAGTATCCAGTTGTGCGTGATGTAAAAGAACTGCTAGAAATTGGTAGAATTAGAACTTTGTAACTACATCATCGTTGAGACGACAGAGCATAATCTTCTGATTTATCCATTCGGTACATCGCTCAACTAACGGATCCAGAAGTACTATTGGAAAAGAGGACTCCTCATCTTTCAGATTCGTGGAAACCATTTAGTTTTCTAAATATGGCACCACAGTACGAGCAAATATACGTGTATGATCATCCAGCACAGACTTTGAAAAGTCTTCATCGCTGCAGTGTTGGTTTACAATCAGGGAGGATGTCCCAGTTATTTGTAATGTAGTTGTGAATTGACGATGATCGAACACCACGACCCCGACTTCTCCGTACAATTCTCGGACTGTGTGCAGCATGTAATCGACTCCTACCTGCACGCGAAACACCTCTTCTCCCTCCTCTCGCCAACCCTCTTGCTATTTCGTATCGATGTTGTCCCTTACCTTTCACTGAAGTTGTTCCTTGCACACCTTCTTGCACGTCCTGTAATGGCACACCGCTTGGAAAATGATCCGGAAATCGAGTTGGAAGGACTGATTGCTGATTTTTTCTGTTGATTGCACCGTTTTTCTTCCAACCGTTACAATTTGTAAATTGTGTTACAGTGGGGAGCAAACGGCGGAAAAAAAGTTTCCTTTTTCACAAGTCATCTCAACATTGCAGCGACATCATGTCATCAATTAAGGATAGCCCCAAATTAAATTTGTTTGATACGATATTTTTGATTTTTGCCGTCTATCCAACCATATGGCTCGACACAATGTAATTTTTTGTTCCCAATCGTGGTATGTAAATTTTCTGCTCTGTCACCTTATCTTGAAAAACGTATTTTATGCATTTATTCATTTCATGGCTATTTCTACCTACGTTGACGATACAATATGAGGGGTATGTAAAACAATCACGTTCGGACTAAGGACCGCTCCAGGTTTGGTTTTAGGTGTATATACAATTTGTATCAGAAATTGTATCGCCACGTTGCATATTCTGATCGTCTTTACTGAAATGGTAGAAAAGAGCTACTGACCTCCCGACTATTCAAGTCAGATGCCAAATCAAAAGATAAATTCATCGTTTTAAGCAACGAATTCACTCAACAAGGCGCCATTCCAAGACCGTTTGATGCATATTTTTTTACTGCCCGTCCTTGCGCGCCTCCTTAGACATCGAATTAGTACACGAGTATTTGTCATGTAATCTCTGATACCATGCACTTTACTACGTTCGGAGTTTAAATCGACCCCAACGATACCCACGGAGCTCGACAAAGTGCACCATGAACCGTGGGGAAGTGAGTTCATGGAACATTCAACCGTACAGATTATATTATGTCGTAGATCTTTCGGATATATGTAGTGGCGTAACAGAAGATTTAATTGTATCATTTGATCCAAACATGCATCCTTCTGACCGAAGTGGTGAGACACGGAGGAGAAAGTGGGGATGGTTGCGGTCGAGATATACAGTAAGCAATAATAATTTTTCTAAGTAAGGTCAAGGATAGTCTGATTTGTTTCCAGACTTCACAAATGGTCAACAAATTCTCTCTTACATACACTGTTTCTTCTACAGATATCCTTTCCTTGAGATGCTTGTAAGAGAAGTGTGTGATGGTCGTCGGGCGGATGTGGGAATTGGTGGTAATGGTACTGCGGACCGTACCTGTGAAGTATCGTCTGCGCAAAGACAAAGTGGTTCAAGTAATTTACGCAAGCAGAAACAGAAGCATGAGGAAGATGGATGTTTTACCAAATTGTAGATAATTTGTTCCGCCTTGTTCAACTATCCCTTAATTTAAATACTGAAAAAGATTTGGGGGAGGCTTCCACATATTTGGTCCATAATAAAGAGGTTGCAGAGACAGATTCTCCTCTAATGTCTGTGGAGCTCTAATTTCATTTAGATATCCGTGCCTCTTTAGATCTTGATGATATTGAGTATACCGTTGATCTACGGGTACGTCTGAGCTGCACCAAGGATAATATCAAAGACTGTCTCCCGTAGTGTATATACCAATTTGAATTACATTTATATAATTAAGAAGGACGTAGAATTCTATTCTCAGTAACAAAAGTTCTGTAAAATTATCGCCTGTTCACGAAGTCCCAAGGCCTCTCCTCCTTCCTTCAACTTCCAAACATTCATCTTGTGGAATGACCTCCATCTCCCAACCTTTCAGATAATTCTCGTACCTTTCTGGAACAGAAATAGTAGTTGTCTCGTGGATTATAAATTTGTTCAGTTTACTGCACACAACCACAACTTATGTTTCTCTCTTAATCGTCACACGAATAGGCTTCCACGAAATTCCTTACCCCCCAACAAGTGCTCCAAATGGTTGTTCAATTGTGATGCGTGGAGAAGACATCAAGTAATTGAAGCAGTAACGTTACTGATCGGAACTAAGTTTTGGCCAAGGTGTCAACAAATGTTTTGTTCAAACTTAGTCTTCATCACCAGCCACCCAGTCCCCCGGAGGTAATATCACATCACCATTCTGAAGAAGTGAAAAAAGAGCACTAAACTATAACGCACGTGATCATGAGAAGATCCGGAAGTGACAACAGACACGAAGGTAAATATAACAAAGTGATCGCATATTCCTTGCATACTTAATGAGAAGATCCCTTTACCGTTGTAGTACACAGAAGGATTTGATATCTTTCCTTGATGGTTCAATTATCTTAATTGCCAAAACATCTACAGCATCAACACAATAGTGCAGAGGGCTTCGTCCATATAGAGCAAAACCATTGCTTGCTTCTTCTAAAGACGTCATATCGTCAAATTAAAGAGGTATTTTCAGTGTTTCATCTAGTAGAACAATTGTCCTGTCAATTGCTTCGAAAATTGTTGACATTGGTAGCCCTGTAATGGCGAGTAGGTCTAAATGTGAAGCCCCCCGCCAAGTATTGTTTAAAATTAATGTAGCTGTAGGTGGGGGTTACGCATTCCTCACTAATTCCCTCCGCCACCATTTCACATAGCGTCATGAAACAATCCCATTCCATTTAAAGTATCCTAGTCCGGGACGTAATTGAAAGGTCACCAACAATGTCTTTGACTGTGCGAATATCTCTAGGTTGGTTCGGGGTGGTCCTCCAACATGACGAAACCGTCGAGAACTACTTGTCCGTAAGTATATGAAGAGGAATGGTGCGTATGTAAAACGTCTCATACTATTGAGCGCAGCTGCGGGGCAGAGAAATAAATTTTGATGTGTTACAGGAGTCATGGCCGGTGGAAATAGGGTTCTCGGATGGTGCGAAGTGGTATGCGCAGTTGGGACAGAATTGGTATAGCGATTGAGAGTGGCGACGATTAGGAGGTGACTACAGCTGTTGTAAAAATAATTTGGGTTTTTACTTCCTGTGGAAAGGAAATAAAGAATCGACGTCATCATACTCTCATACATCCATACATAATCTGGAATGAATTGTTATGTGTATCACACACACGTGTTGTATCATACAAAATGTACATATATGTATGATACATCTGAAACAGGCCTAAAGATGCGTGAATGGAACGTACCTACTTCTCGTAACACCGATTATTGCCAAAGAGTTCTGGTATTGGACGAACAGTTGTATTCAGTGCGACGGATACCAGGGCCAGTTGGATGAATACAGCCACGTGTACTTCACAATGTATACATATTCAGTAAAGTGTAGGTTGTGTGTAATGGAGCGTGGTCTACAGGTTGATCGTAGGTATGTAATTATCGAGATCTAGGAGTTTGTAGAGCGAGTAGGTGGTAAGTACTGTAGTGGTAATATGAATTGCTACGATGTGCAATACAGTCCTATGAGAGTATCGAGGTATTGTATCTTTATCCTAACGGAGAGAGGAAAGAGTTGATGATGTGGGGAGAGCAAAGAAAGGAAGAAAGAGCTCGCGGAGTGCGACTGATGTCAGGGAACAAAACACGTAGGACAAGATGAGCATAACTCCGTATCAATACGGAGGGAGAGAGGGTGACTTTAGTGGAAGGATATCAATACCCAATCGAGAACGACACGATAACCGTAGTTTAAATGGTGTAGTAAAAAGTAAAGAAGGGGAGAAAAGAAATAACAAAAGGGAATGTTGCGAACGGCGTTCTTATACGGGAGAAGAACGTCGAAAGCGGATACAGAGACAGAAGATCCTGGCTGGCAGAAAGTTCGAATGTAAGCCAAAATATCCACACGTGTACAGTCGAAGCAAGGTGGAGGCAGTTGCTAATAAAAGCAGTAATTAGTGTGGGTATTGGTTACGGGGAGGAAAGATCTGAAGACCAGTTCGACAATTATATCCCAGATCACAATCTCCGTACTGGCAGTAGAACGTTCTGGAACCCACTACTTCAAAAAGCGTTCTAAAACCCGTTGAAGGCCTATTTAATTGACCATGACACCAGATAGAACCTGGTTCATGTGCTTATAAATGAATTCGATATGTAATTTTTTGCTTTTCTGTGCCCAATATAATATAGGAACGGGCCCAAATAGCATCAAATTACCGAACCCGGATGTTGCGCAGTCGGAAACTTGTGATGTTACACAAAATGTTGCAATTAAATTATTCTCCTTAGAAGTTACATAATTCCTTACGGGCAAAAATTCTCACAGTGGCTCTTTACTGTCGTCCTCAAAAATTATGTTTATGCGTTTCTGTTGGTATTCTGTTGTCTCAAAAGTACGGCATGAGATCTCTTGACTGAATTCAGCTCTAATGACCTTTATGTCAAAAAACACCCCCAATGTCAACTACTCGGAACTTGTGGATCCAAGAACTTCTAAACGTTCGGATATTCGTACCATAGTTCAACTGGAGATGAATAAATGAAGCACGCCGATCAATTTCCTTCATGACAAATTAATGAATCGACCTTACACCGGCCGTTTAGAATCGGAACTATAATTGGACGATAATCGCTTCGAAGACGACTTGCAAAAAAATAATACCGATAACAGACCGAACAGTGATTTTACCAAAGCCGTACATAAGAGCCTTCTAGGCTATATGGCCTACCACAGATCAAACCCAGTTCAATTTATAAAATGAGCTATCAGTTACGTGAGGATATATTGCAAAAACTAGCGGTTTCGATCAAGCGCCCACAATTAATAAAATATTTAATTAAGCACTTATAGGAAAATTGGCACATAACTCCGTTCCGACGCTGTTATATAGAACCTGGCTCAAGATGATTCATCAAGACAGAAACTATATGTTTTTCCTTCAAAACAGAATACGCATGTAAATTTCGACATATCCACCACCAGTCGGGCCCGCACAGAATATTGTTAGGTTTTTCCTCCCCATACCGTTACGAATAGCTCCAATAGATCATGAGAATGATCTTTATTATCGAAACTCCCTGGATGCCGTTTCAGATACAGAAATATCAACAATTTATGTCACCCGTTCAGTTATCACAAGTTTTACCAATGAATTGGATTTTCAAATTTACCTGATGATTGTGGAGTATACCTTGTATGATTAACAATTCATCTAAAACATTTACAACTACGAACAGTACATGGAAGCCCAAATTAACAATTTTTCTCTTCGATGGATCCGAAGAGGTCAAAATTCTGGCCTTCCTCACAAATTTCTGTTCAGTATGTGACACTACTTGCATCCAAGAGAATGGAAAAATTTCGCTGTTTTCTAATTGTATCTGTAGCGTGGTCTGCAAAACTTTATACCTACGCCTTATGATTGGTATTCTGTCTTTTCTAAATATTGTTAGGTGGTAAACTACATCCTTCGTAACTAACTAAACGATGATATATTGGCCGTAGCCGAAGCAGACGATTTTAATTGGAATCAAATACTGGACGAAACGGCTGCTCTATTAGCTACAAATGGGAAGTAACAGATTACCGATTCGGAAATGTATACTCACCTGGGAATTTGAGATCCATAATAATTGAAGGAATCCACCCACCTGCCACGAAACATGTGACAAAACGGTTAGGAACAACCATGAGACGATATATATGCTTTAGATTGACAATCGATAGGTATCGCCAACCTCACCTCACATACTCCAAATCGGCATTCATTTCAATCATCCTAGTCAGAATTCGTTACTCCTTCGCCATGTTCCTGCATTTAAATTTCCATATGCGGGCGCTACCACCGTATTTGAGGTTTTCGAAACTGTCATGTTATCTGCATATCTATCCGATCCGGCTTAAATCAGTAGCTAATATTACCGAATATTCTTTCAGCGCCACAGACACTTTTCGACTAAATTCCTCTCCTCCAAGTCACCTATTTTTGAGCTTACATTACTATATGGAACAGTAAATTCCGTACATGTTTGTACAATAAAATCCTTTGAAACCGGCCGATTAGATAAGAACCATCAAAACAAAAGCCTCCGTGAGAGTGGGCCAACGGTCGGTCACAACACCAGCTGCAGTGAACAGCCCGATAACGGAAAACGAATAGGGTAACTGCCTGGGTACCGTACACGACGGTTTCCGTATTGTGTGTTACGCGACTCCCCTTTCTCCACATTTTTTCTTTAAAAGTACCCCTACCGAATGTTATTTGGCATTATATGAAATACCAGGTACATGTTATCAAAGCCACACCTTCATTTATCCGAGATTAGAACCTTATGTCTCTGTAGGACAGCTAGTTGATCCCGACTATATATTCTGATATGGTAACTGTACATGAATTCTCTCTACTAGCGTAAGATCTCAGTCGAGGAGAAATATAATAGGTATAATCGGTACCGGAGATGGACCTGACCTTATTCGAGAAGATTAAGTACTACTGAAATGGAAAGCCTGCATCAAACCACATCAGTTTCTGACACTTCGAACAACCGGTAATTCACTTTTACACGATGACGCTGTCATAGAACTGTATCTTCGTCTGATTGATTTTTGCGTTCAGTGTGGTGTTACCCCGAACCTTTCCGTTGAATTACCTCTTAGAACTACCTGCACTGATCGGTTTATTGGAACAATCCCACAGGTACATCGGACGATTTTACTGTACCATTGTCCTGTGATATCTATAATTTATAGAACTACTGTGCCTTTACCATGCACGGCTGGTACGATCTACACCGACCTAAGGGAAGAGAGAAACGCCACCACTCCGAATATGGAATAAACATACATTATACAGAGGGGGACCTATCCGCCTCACTCTTCAACTGATTATTAACCTACGTCACTAAGCTGATGCCCTTTTCCGCTTCTAATTTGATGGTTTGAATGAAAAAATACGGAAATAGGATGATAAAAACTTCCAAGACATCGAAAGTAATATGTACTGGGTACGTCATTCGATGGCGTTGAACATGACCTGTTAAAATCGGCAAACCACTTCAATAGCACTGCATGGACTCGATCAACGTCTTGGGACCATTCCGGCAAATATGGGATGGACGCCTTGGTACTGTATGACTACAGCACATCGGATTGAATTGTAACTTCTAGTCAGAAAGAATCGTTTTCAAAAAGGTCCAAAAAACTGTTGATATTTTGGGGTATTCTTTTGTCCAAAAGATACCAAAAAACGAAATTCTTTTGATTTTTTTGGCAACACTTTTAGTAGCTTTTGGGAGCTCTAAAATATCGTATATTCCTCTCTGTTCAAAAATTGCGAACATGTTTTTGATGTCAGATTCCCAAAATATGTTTGGAAAGTTTTTGGTAGATTATTTTGATGCATTCTGGGATCAAAATACTACTGTATTATGAAAATATAACAAAATGTTTTAATGAAAACAGCAAAAATATTTTGACATTCTCCAAAACATTTTGAGCATGATGTCAATAGAATGTTCGGTAACGCTCAAAATAGCTTGCATAATGCTCAAAATATTGCGAGTAATGCTCAAAATATTTTGATTAATTCCCAAAATGCTGTCGACATCATGGTTTCATTATTTTGGATAACGTCAAAAATACTGCACTGTACGAGCAAATTTTTTGACACATGTAAATAGAATTCTAACGTAAAATCAATGTGTTGACCAAAATTTTGTATAAATTACTAAATGTTTTGACATTTTGGCAATTTATTTTGGCAAAAGGGTTTATTATGAAATTATAATTACTATAATATATATTATTATACTTACTATATTATTACACCGATTACCGTAATTAAATTAGGTACCGCAATTAAGATGGCTGCAAAAATATCGTAGCCCATGAAAATTGTTGCGAGGCTATACCCAAGCGACGGCACACACGTCAATTGTTGCGCGGCTTCATCTCTCTGCTGCATTAGGATGCAGGGAGAAACTGCCCGATTTGAGTATAAAAAGTTAAATATTTGAAAGTCCAAATTTAAAACGAACACCCAGCATACAGCACACTTAAAGCGGACT
>JAULBU010040917.1:0-34503 GCA_032358235.1 Odonthalia washingtoniensis | reverse complement strand
ACCACTCCAAATATGAGAATACAGATAATAGATTGCCGCCACGTGAGGGTCAAGATGTCATCTATTACATCCTAACCTCCACCAAATGACAAACTATTTCCTATATTCCCACACTTTGTCAGAAATGTTAACAAAAAAGAAAATGAGCAGAGAGGAAGAAGAAAAATAAATTGAAAAATGGAGGAAAAGGGAGGGGGAAATATATTAGAGAGGAATGGTTGTATAAAAATCCCCATAAATAGACTTCTTCCACCCTCCACATATGATAAGAATAATATTTTGACTAAAACGTTGTCACCTCTCCCACGTAACAGAGTTTTTATGACTAATACATTCTGGCCACGTGTCAAATTGTTGACGAATTCAAGTCTTACATGTACTGGGAACATTGTTTCCTTTACCATACCATACAAATTTGTCAACAAATTATTGGAAAATTTGAAAAAATATATCCCCGTTATGATCACCCTTCAATCAGCCACTAATTCCAATTTAAATAACGGACATGTAACGGACACGTTGTTTGAACTCCAACGGGACTGTAAATGGAACCCTTTCAGCTCGAAAATGTAGACATTCATTACGTACACATTTGCATTGTTGTATGCTTTCTAGTGTTTGTTTCATTTTTTTCTATATTTGGAGGTCATACACGCACCGCTGTCACTAATTTTTAATAAAATATTTCAATATATATATTTTGACGGCAATGTCCTAAATCTCAGTTGTTATAATATTTTAAGATCAATTTTCTTACCAGGGTTGAACTACATACACTGAATGCCGGAACTTCATAAAATTTCCAATTATTGGGAAATATGAACGTACTGAAAACATTTTCAACGTTTCAATGCCCGGCCGGCCACTGCCTCAATGCGGACGTTCATATCAGTCAAAATATTGAATGGTTCTCTGGGCCATCCGTACTCATTCACCTCTTGAATGTAGACAATCATTAACCAAAACACAGACGTCCAACCAGTAAAAGGCTATCCACAATTACTTGACTGAAACATTCTCATGTGTCCGTTAACGCAACTGGTGACAGGAATCTTTGGAAAAACGATAAATGAGATTCAGAGAATAAAGTGGAAAGAATTCATTTCTGTTATTATACTGCAACCAAATAAATGGAAATATCGAATATTAGGATATGTTCTGCAAATATGTGTATATATAAAATTTTACTAGATGAAGTTATTAGTAGTGACAATCGTAACATATATGGAATTCAATGTGTTATGGATCATTTATAAAATAGCTGACAAAAAGGTTATAGTGAAAAACGATAATAAAAAGTACTAATCTTCTTCATTTTGATGCGTACTTACCGTACTGTAATCAAGGAAACGTTCTTGGCCTTTCAGGACAGGTTAAAAATATGTAATCTATAAAAGTTGGAAGGAATTTGCTGATGTATCCAATTCACATCTCCAATTTCTAACAAATGCACAATTTTCTCCCCAGGCACTAAGTGATCGTTCGCCCTGGTGTTTCATCCACGTCCTGAAATTGAAAATCATTTATGTATCTTGTAATGCACCATAGAGCGGATAAACCCAGGATGCCTTTAGCATTCCATCGGGACCCTTGAAGTTGTGTTGATAATTTGCTCCCAATTTCAAGAATTTTTCTGTAGTTACTGAAATCATTCCCTCTCCATATGTTTTTGTGAACGAACTGCTGTTTCCAATATCACCGTAAACTAGGATTCCATAATAATGACTGATAATTGAATGCTGAAGAATTGTATTTCGTGCAAACCCACCCAAACCCACATTCTCATGTTTGATTATAGACAGCTTAAGTGTGAAGTCCAAAGTTCAGGACTGCTTTTCTCGTAAAGCTTCAATTGGAAATTCGTCAGGCGCTTGCTTCCACGATAATTTTCACCTACTTCATGGTATTTCATCACCGTTATTTAACGACCTTGGTTCTCCAATTAACTTCGAACGCAAGTGGCAGATATGTCTTGGAAATGTTTTAACTGCAGGGAGATCTGGTGAAACTTTCCATCTATCTTTTCAATTTTTACCCTAAATGGGCTTCAACTCTCTAATCAATACATTTGTTTCTATAAGAACATCATCAGATCCATTAATATCAGAATACTTGCTTAGTAACGGACAGAAAAAGAGCAGCCAGTTGAATCCAAGGATGTTCCAAATATGAAACATCCATATCGCAACCAAACAACTTCCTTTGCTTTTCGAGAAGCATACAATTAATTGCCACGAAAATGTACCCGCACACGGATCCAAAACGAAGTCATCATGGCGTGAGAATTTCTCGATGATATCCGACATCCATTCCGTAGATTTCTGTTCTGGTTTAATTAGTGCTCTTGCACCAGTCATATACAGGTGAGATTAGTTAAAAATATTTCCGTTATTGGGCACCCTCGAAATGTTGTTAATCTCATTGCATGATACTGGCTGAATTCTGTGAATGGAACCTGGTATATTTCAATTAACTCGTCTCAAATCTTAGTTCCACTCCATCCCATACTTCTATTAATTGATTGCTTGTTCAACCGAGGATAGATGCATTAGACGTGGCTTGCTAGGAACCGTGTTGTAGGAACCCCCTTTCTTGGTGTAAAATAGGGCCTTTTACTCTATACAGAATACCCTTTTACTGTTTATATTCCTTCTATTTAATCGTCTTCGGCGTTGTCCAGCGTAATAAATTGCTTTTTCGACTTGACGTGTTGAACCCATATTGGAAATGATAGCGCCGAACAAAATAAATGTGCATAACTTCTTTCCATTAAACCTGTTTCACAAAATTTCATGATTCTATTAGCAGTTTCATGTCTTTTTCATCAAATTGATCGTGTTACAAGTTTTCGAAGTGGTAATCAAACCTGTTGTTGTATGGAGGACCTGTCAGTATAAAATCCACTTTCTTTTCCAAAGCTTTTCCCTTCATATGTTCTTGAAAATTAACGAGATATGCAAATTCCATATCGTAACAACAGCAATATTTCGGCATTTAATCCTTCAAATTTTCTATAGCCTTACGAGCAACTGGCCTCATTTGCATTTAATCAGCTGTTTGTATCTCATCTTCTATTTTTCAATGATTTAATCATTTCTGTCGTACAAACTTTGTGAGGAAATAACCAAGTCGTTCATACGTATTTCATCTGTAAAATCATTACTTTAAATAGGTTTACAGATTTTATGTACCGTACTCATATTTTCTATACTTGTAGAACATTTTCGCTTATTGCAAGCTTTAGCAGTTTGGGACAAATGCTATTCATCTTGAAGAAGCGGTATCACAGGTCCATCCTCATCCGTGTTCTGATCCGGAACATTAATCTTGAGAGGATATGTACTATATTTCAGCAAATTTCAAAAGCATTACGACAGTTACAATGTGTCCTCATTGACCAAGAAGAATAGCAGAAACACTGGCGTTGTCTTTTCCCTCAAATGAGCGTCATGAATTTGAATGTTTGTCAACGACTCATAAGGATTGCCGAAGAAGTAATTAGTGATGTACTGAAATTAGGTATCCTCTATTTCTGTAAGTTTACAAGCTTCAGCATATAACAAATATTGTGTAGTGATTGACTGGAACACTACCATCTGTGAATATCTGATCTTGATTGATGGAACCCAAACCTTACTATACATATAATGTTGAACTGTGTAATTGGTAATAAGTATAATGTCAAAAACGTTGGCTTGGTAGTTCAAATTTGATTCCTCGACCCAGTTGGGTGCATGTGTTGATCAATTTCTGAATGAGGAATCCGATTTTCGTACAGGTATCATGTTTCAGACTTATGAGGCGCTTCTCTTTTGTTTTTTCATGAATTCATTAGTGATAGAAACGCTATGAAAGTAAATCATGCATTTGAAAGTTGTTGAGCATGGAATACCATACAAATTAGATTGTTGCCTCTTCGAAGTTGATTGAACAACTAGATGAAAAAAGTTGGACCAACCGAGAATCTATATGACATATCCTTTGTCTTGGGCAAGTGGTTTTAACTATACGTCCATCTCTTTGGGCATACGTATATATTGATAGAGAGGAACTGCTTATCTGCCGAACTTGTTTCGTAACAAATTCCGCTAAAGTCTTGTCAACATTATGTCCAGAAACTGGTAATAGTGCATGCTTCAACGTTTCCTCAATTTTTAGATTTTGTTTCCAATCTTTCCATTACTTGAATATGAATAGGGTCGGTATCTGACCGGACCCATTTCAAATATGATTTACAGGATAGGTTTCTATAGTTGAATTGTGCTTCTTGAAATTACTCAGATCCGAAGCTATGCATATAAGCAAATATGAGAAATCTTGTCAGTTTACGTTCACCTTCTCATGGAAGTTCCTGATTATTGGATCGAGCGCAATGTGTGGGAGATGAAATGATTATGTTTATTACTGAGGGAGTACGATTGGAGATGTTAGAAATAGTTTGTAGACTTATGAAAAGGTGAATGACTGGTATGATCAGATAGATGGCAGAACGCAGAAGAAGTGATACGTATTAAAGATGTTTAGTTTTATAGATAAGACCGTTTTCTTATCTTCTACAACAGAAAATAACGTAAATGGAAAAATTTAGAACGGTAATACAAATGAACGGTTGTAGATATAAACGGGTTCGATCTTGAGACAATGTTTTTATGTTCGACATAAAATGTTTTGAGGAAACGTAAAGTGGCAAATTGTATAGTTTATGTTGAAATCTGTCCCGAATGAGTACAACGAACCCATTCACGGTACAAATATTGTTTCGTTACAGAAACACCGTCAATTCAACAAATTCATACAATAGTTGTGTTTATGATAACAAAGACGAAAATGCGATCATCTAAGTCATACAACTGAGGAGGCGTTCTGAAGCGAAGTCATACGAAAAACTACACTATAAAATTGTATATAGTGGACACTACATTACGATATCCGTCTTCATAACCAGCTATTAACAACTGACCTCAATATCGCTCAACTAAAACACAATACTTCTATAATCAACAATACCCTCGTCTTCCGCACCAAGAAAGGGAAAATGCCTCATGCATCGCTAGCTACCGGCAAGAGGTGAAGAACTATTCCACAAGCTGAGTTTTGGAGAGGAAAATGGTACCGATACAGAAATAAGGGGTATAGTTACAGATGTCTCTATTGAGCTGTACTGTCTATATGAAGAATCCGTTGAAGTGCTGAAATTATCCCGAGGGTGTCGTGGAATTGATTGTTTAAATATGAATCCTATCTTTCTTGGCACAGAAAAATTGAGGGTTCGAAAGGGAAGTAACTCAGGAAGTACAGCGAAAAGAACAACGCTTGCCGTGGATTAAATATTGAACAGAGTGGAAATATTCGATGTCTGAATCAAGGGGATGCATAAGGAACGGTAATATCCGTATTATGAAAAAATGGAAAGTGGTACCAACCCAGAATTACTCTGTGATTTGGAATCAGAAGACGTTGTTCATTGCTAGTATTTGCAAAAGATAACGGTTATTGAAATTCAAGGCACGAACAGAGATGGTAATTAGGAGACTTATAGTGGGAGCTCTGTGATGCTTACTAACTTTAGTCTTAGTTAGTATAAGACTGTCAAATTATGGCTTCGAGTCATTCAAGTCAGAAACGTTGAGATCCCTTTGAGGGATTTGAACACCAGTAATCGTGATTAATTCATTACATTCTTTGAAAAACAGCGGTATCAAGTTGGTTTCCGAATTCTTTTAGTGACTTTCGAATCTGAAGATGTTGACAGCAAGTATACTGGTATCTCGAAATTATGCATCCACGAAATCGATAGAATTGCAATGAAGTCCGACAAGTCATTTTTTATTGTAGGCGGTAGACATCTCCTGTCCGCACTTCAAATTCTTGGTGTAAGGGTTAGTTACGTAACAAATAAGGCGATAGATCGTGTTCTTGTCTCCTCTCTTGTGCAAAATTCCAAGACGACCACGACACTACGGGAAGTTATAAATCTCAGCAGGTCTCGAAAAATATCATTTTTGAAGACCGAAAAGGACATTTCGTTCATTGACCACATGAGAACTGTCATAAGATATGTTGAGACCCTTCTCGAACAATATAACATACCATTTGAAAAAAAACGACAGTGGATATTGTTAGGGGCATGGAAAGAACAAATGATCCTAATTCGAAAAGGACCTCAACATATGAACTGTACTATCGTATGGGAAAGATGCTTGTCAGATTGGAATCTGTCATGGCAAGGATCAAGACCATACCGCAGTTTTGAAACTGGGCAAGATTCTGGTGAAAGAGGGGTGATGTACTTGGACAGTGAAAGTATCTTCAATGGTACGGGTGAGACTATAATCTACCTCCTGGATGCAGCTGAAGATTATTTTGGAAGTCCATCAAAGGGAACGTTTGGTGTGAATATCATATATTGGCTTGGTGATAATTCCTTAACGTCTATGCAGCCATTATTGGAAATTGCGGGCGGTGAGTGTGATTTACCAGAAGACGTTTTTACGACATTGCAGCAACTAATGAACGGTGTCATCCTATAGACACGAACAAGGAAACAATCTATTTGTATAGCCTCTTGTAATCACATGTGATATTTCTACTATGGTTTTGGAAATAGGTCTTGACTACTGATTACCTGTGCAAGTGCTTCCCATAATAGACTTGTCAAACAAATAAGGCAGTACTTTTTCAAACAAAGTAATGATGGTTGGAATGGGGGAAAATAAACAAGGGAAATGGGTGTCCATGGAATTCTTCCAGCAAGAAAAGAAGCAACAATGTTAATCTATTGACCTACAGAGTAGTGATGAGGACGAACCTCCGGAGATAAAAACGAAGGAAAATGCAAAGAATCCATGTCGACTGACAGAGAAGAAGACACGCCAGAGATTGAGGAATCGGCAAGCGGGGAAATGTCAACATAAAACAAACGAATCTGTTTACCTGCGAAGTCAACATCAACAAAACGACAAAATTTAATAGCAATGCCATTGCCACGGTCTACCGTCGTATATGACATCTGGCATTACTATAACAATCCACCTCTGAATGTTATGATTAATGGATGTAGTGCGATGTTTAATAGACAAAACAAGAGCTGTAAAGATATAGTGACCGTTGAAGAAATGATAAAACACCGAAAACCCAATTTTACGATAGGAAATCTTCGCTGGAGTTCCGAGGGAGATTACAAGTCGTGAAATACGGATGAAAACAATTACGACTGACAGTACAGACGGAGCAGGGAATAAATTAGTAGATGTAGACATGTTATATGATGAGAAGACAGTACTGAAGTCGGCACTAATCCTAAATTCTAATTGTCGCATGTATTTTTCACGTATGACCAAATACTAGCATTGAGAGATATCGCTTGGATATGGGCTAATTTTATGCAAACAGAACATATCGAGATTCGTACAGATTAAAAAGAATTGGATAAATGGATACATGCAAGAAGGAATGTTGAAGGAAGCTGTGTACTTGTTTACTTCTGCACGAAGAAACAGCAATTGAATAGTGGTGTTTGCTGCATTCTGAAGACTATGTATGATCATTTCGACATAGATGAAAGTTTGATAAGGACCTATATAGAAACGTTTGAGGAAAGTTTTCCACTTTATTCACAGGAAATTGGTGAAATTTTTACCAAAATTCAAGCATGGTTCCCACTCGAAGATGCTCTGAAAGATGTAAGAAATAGAGATCTTTTGAGTCCGATCATCAACACTGGTAAGTCTGGAAATTTAGCATGACAGAAACAATGGCATTGGACGTTACTACAGTACAAGAAGTCTGCTTGAAAATTAAATAGAAACTCATCGTGACTATGTATGGGTAGCTAAAAGACGTTCTGAACTGGACTTATGGATTGGATTAATGTAAGCGTTCTTGAATTTAGACAACAATTGTAAATGGCCGACAAAAATTCCAAACTGCAGGGGACGCTTTCTGATGGAAGGTAAGGATTGTACACCACGACATCTTCACAATGACTTTGATGTCAAAGAGTGTCCTGCGCTTGCTCCTGACCCCCTTTTATTCATCGATTTTTATTTATAATAATAAGTTTAATCGTTAGTTCTTGCTAAATACCGCTCTCCTTCCAATTGCTAGTTACTTAGGTCCGTAGATGCGCTTTAATAAGACGTGCTGACGCGAGTCCCTTCCTTCGCCTTTGAACATGTAATACCGGCCTTTACACTAATTAATGTAACTACCACTAACCCTGTTCGTCGCGGTTAGAAGCTGGTCTCTAGTGGACAGCTGTGCTACAACCACCTGCCTTTCGACTAGGCTATGCACGTGTCGTGACACGAGGGTCTCTTTCAGTAAACCTGGATGGGACATGTCTGGCGAAATTACCTATTTGATGCTTACGCTTTGTGTTGTGTTTATTAAATCGAAAAAATCTTCCTTCCTTCTGACAAGGTAAACCTGGACACGTATTTATCGAATTGTCCTACCGAGATATATATATTAATACGGGCAACTACCCGTGGCAATAATGGGGCTGCCACATTGAGGTGACAACGGCAACGGTATGTATACGGTGCTATTTATGTCCTATCTATATGGAGGTAAACCAAAATTACTAGTATTCGCGCCAACTAGTTTATATTGATGATCCGTATGTGAGCACTAATAATAATAATATGCGTATAGTAAATCACAAGCCCATTTAAATAAAGTGGCAATATGTGTGCCTCCGTTTCTAAGATACTAATATGTTAAAGATAATTATAGCGATTACATGTGATACTATGATGATGAAAATGTTAATAAAGGTCAATCTAAATCGTCACGTAAGCGAGCAAACGGGATGACAGCAAGGCCTGGGTGTTGTCAGTAGAGGCCGTACGCGTGTTTGGGGTGGTGCAATCAACGCGTGAAGAAATCGACTTAGGAGAACACTGCTTTGATCTGGGGGAACGAATCGATTTATGCCGTCGCTAGATGCCTTTACGAATTAAGAGTCACGATACTGAATTGTTATTTGCCACCGTTCTAACAACTCTAGGCAGTTGGAGACGATCGTTTCACGCTGTTGTTATGCGGGTGATGTATTGTATTTACTCTTAATGATTGACGATTAGGTCAGTTGAGGCGCTTTTGTTCTGAGTCTCCTCTTCGCCGGGTTTGAAGCCGGGGGCGTTCGTGCTGGTGTTTCGGGTTTCAGTTTTCGTTTTCGTTTTCGTTAAACGTCTATGTTTCTTTACTGTTTCTTTTGCCTCCCCGTCGGTGTGTTATTTGTACTGGATCGGAGTCGACTATAGGCTGTAAAATAATTACACGTGTGTATTAGAATATTACTAATCACAATTTTCTAATTGGTTAGAGTAGATTCTAATAAAATGCAAACACGTCTATCGTTGATTGTATTATTCTGTATTTGAATAATATTTCATCGTGGTTACTGTCCTTTTAGTAATGTACAGTAATTGCGTGATAAGTAGTTTCTTTTGACAAGTTTTTTTATAATCTAACCCTGATTATCTGGTCCCCGTTCTACCCCGTTCTCCTTCCATTACCTGATACCACCGTCGACTGAAATGGTCAGTGATACTATTTGGCATACCATGGCTAGGATGACCTCTCCTCCATGCGCCATCTACATTCTTCTATCTCATCCCTTCTTACTGTCTTTTGTCATCTCACTTCCTCTCTCTGTCGATTCAACCTACTGCAGATTGTCGGGCTACGAGACATTAGTGGGGTTAGGGTGATGTAGTGTCGGTTTCTCTGGTCTTTTATTACGATCAAAGGAAAATGAAATTCTGCGTATCCGCGGTCCTTCGACTGGAGTTGTGAATAGATATCATGACGCGGATTCTCGTTGTTGGAGATTGTTCGAGTCGGAGACAAAGGTTATCTTCTCCTGTAGCACTTGGATCCGCCGCTAGAATGATCTGGCACGCGTGTTGTGGCGCCGTAGATGTGCTGTATGGATGCGTGATATGGAAGAAAATTACAGGTTCATCTGTATTAAATCCGAACAGATATAATTGTGCACAAAACGAGAAGTTTGGTATACCTCTCATGGATATAGCGGATGAAAATCAAAAGATAATTTGGTTTGATCCGAGCTGCACTGCAACCACTGATGACTCACTGGCATGGTCGACAACCGACCTTGGTTATCGTATAGAAAAATAGTTACCAAAACCGTTCTTCATACTTGGCGATAGTTCCTTCAAATGCACTCAAAGTAACATCGTCCCAGGAACAGATGACAACTTTAATTTGAACGAACTTAACATCGTATTTATATAGGGTGTGCATTCTGTGGACTTATAAGACGGTAGGAACTTCTTTGGCGGAGAATTGAAGTGAATTCTTGCCAAAGTTCAGCAGTTATAGCTTGTTGCATTAGACTTCACGACTACTGCATCGAAAGACGCCTGGATTTGGAACCATAATTGAAAGCAGAAGGTATGGTAGACCTAAAACCAGCGGTGTCATTACTTGCACCAACATTAATTGTAGGTGGCTCACCAGTCGACTATATTACAAGTTTTAAAACTCGTCTTTTAGTTTTGTTTTGTGTCACAGTGTATCCATCGCCATAGAAAGGGTCAAGTTCGCGAATTTCCTTGGCATAACTCTCATCAGGAATAAATAGATTGCAGTCCAACTCAGATACTCCTAGTCTGTTAAAATTGCCCGATGCACACCTCCAGAACCATTCAAAGTCATTTTCATCCGGTTGAAATCTCTCCAAATGTTTTCCGTACTAAAAAATCTTCTTTGATATGTAAAAAGGTGTTAATCATACTGGTAACACATCGAATTCGTGACCAATTTAGTTTCGGCGTAGGTTAAGAAGCGCATGGTAAATTTTCCTCATTTTCTTGGATTTTCGTTATTGACCCACCATATCCGTGTAACCGGCGCATCCGCATTAGTTACACTTTTAATTCAGTTCTAACTCGTTAGATTACTCACAGAATCGGTAGGTGTGACATCTGGAAGCGTGTTCTTCATTTGGATATTATTTGGAGAAGACACAAGAAAACCATCAGCGACATCATGTTGCTCCAACCATGGCACACATCTCTTCCATGACCAATTATTTGGTCTTGGTTCCGTTTCTTCTCACATCTTTGTAGCACGTCTCACTACTTCTTCTAGCAAACTCTCCGTTGTGGGTTTCTTTCCTTGGTGTCCACGATTTAGCTGACATGGCCAACCATCCTAGTCGTATCATCCGAACGGCACTCTCCTTTTGTTCATTTCTGTCAATTGGGCGTGGCATATGATCAATAAGATTGGTAACGTCACGTCTCGGTGTTGTTGACAGGGTATATACTTCAGTATGATGATACGGATTGGAAAAATGTATGTGGAAAAGAATCAACTTAAAATTTCGGACTGTTTTTCCAACTTCGCTCAGTACAATTTGACCACACAAAACTTGGGTTGTCAAATTTTGAAAATGAATGTTTTTGGGATGGTCAAACTGTACCATTTTCAATTTTATCAGGTTGTGAATAATGGACCTTAGTGTATGAATTATTGGACACACCTGTTGAGAAAAGTACTAGCATTCTTTGATAGGTGCATATATTTTCCATTGAGATATGTGACACGAAGCTCACACCTGTATCAACTCGACGAATCGATCCGTCAATTTGACATAATGTTTTTCTTCCGAGACCTATACTACCCTGTAGGTTAAATGAGACTGACGAAACATCTTCAAGTATGTCATATGTTTTGGTTTAGTGCGCATGTACGTAAAATGTAAGGTGGTAGTCATGGAAATGGTTTTAAACTTTCCTTATAGTTGTCACACATATCAATTTCAAAAACATCTGTGAAGAGAGACTCATCCGATCACAGTGGGATTTTGAAAACTGATTTCGTGTTGTCACCATACACATTCCCAATTCACATTGGAAAATAGAGGAAACTACACTTTGTGGTACAAATCAGGGCATGTGCTGGAAAATGGTGTACGATCTTTTTTAACTGCAACAATATACTTTTTCAAA
The DNA here is from genome assembly GCA_032358235.1 of Odonthalia washingtoniensis. NCBI lineage: Eukaryota > Rhodophyta > Florideophyceae > Ceramiales > Rhodomelaceae > Odonthalia > Odonthalia washingtoniensis. The sequence continues at coordinate 22,519 of JAULBU010040917.1, read as the reverse complement.
GTGTGGTATGCTACACAGTGGTTCTGAAGAACAACATGAAGAGCTATTGTGCCCATCTCCACCACATCGCCCACATCTATAGACTTTTTTGTTGCTTCTTTGCTTACCGCGTGTTGCAATTTATCACTTTTTTGGTCGCCTCCTTCGGTTGGAGTTCGATGGGGGCTTGATGCCTTCGAATATTTGTACCTTCTCTACATCAATTATTTAAAATGGGGGTGCTTGCCAATATAAATCGTAAAATATTTCTACTCTATAAATTTCCCAGTACGCCGTTTTATATCAATCCATGTTATCCAACAGGTTCAAAGCGCGTTCTGCATCAATTACATATACATACGGAATCTCCCTTTGTTGCCACAAAAAACAAGAACAATTTTTATTCAATATATCGACACGCCTTCGCTTGATCGATTGTCTCCATCTTGGACACATCTTGGACACATCTCGTACACCGTACCCCTGACTTACCTCATCAACTCCTTCTCATCGCCGTAACCCACATCCAACACCTGCCACACTTAGCCTCCGTAATTTCTATACATAGTATCATACTAATATATCATGGGAATCCCATTGATTGATGATTTAGATGACTCGTTCTTAGACTATTTATTAACGTCTATCGTTGACGTCGACATCTACCTACAATCATCCTTCATCCCTCCACCTTCACATCTAACTGACTTACTGCCATCCTCTCAAGCACATGAACATGGAGACCGTGATACAATGGACCCATCATCATCATCACCGACTACCCACCCAGACCTTCTCGTGAACGTGAAACAAAAGCTTCAACTACCAAACCCGTTAGGCTCGTCACCATCACGCTCTAATCTTCACAGCGTTAGTAAAAAACATAATAAATAGTCGCTGAATACACCTGGGAAGAAGACGAGCTGAAGGTCAACAATACTGGCCTTGATGATGTACTGGGAGTCAAATGTTATGATGTTAACATGAAACAATTTTGTAGCTCATGTTAGTTCTTACAAAAAATGAATTGATTATCATGCTGTTGTTCTCAACCACTGTAAATCGTACCACAGTTTGCAAAATTAGACTTTTGCAGTTAAAAAAAATCGCACCCCATTTTGCAGCACATGTTCTGATATGTACCACAAAGCGAAATTCCCTCTTTGAAAATATAAAGGAAATTGTTTTAGATAATTCTTGGATATAATGTGGGTAGCTTTATTTTCAACCTAATCTGTTAGATTGTGAGAAAACGTTTCCATTTAAAATCATTTCATCTTTCATGATACAAAATAATGTTGACACATTCATTGACTCATTAGGAGGTCCCGGCAATATCACAGGTGATGCAGTTGGAGGTGGTGAATTTACTAAAATAACTGATATTGATTTTTGGTTTTTCATTCAGTTTCATGCCGTTCAAGAATAAGATACTAATGGACTGGGAAAAATCGTTGAAGCAGGCATAGACGGCAATGGTAAATTTTCATCTGTTGCAGAATGTTTAGAAATTTCAATCTTAATATCTACACATTGCAAGTAGTCTTCGGAAAAATTAAAGAGGTTACCATTTTTTTGAACGGCCGAATATCCACCTCTTGCACCTCCTTGACCAACGCAGGAACCCCAGTAAGGTTTGTCAGGCCCTGTAAAATATTCTACTACTACAGGGGGATTACAGGAGTTTGCAGCCGCCCAGTGCCACTGTAAAACACAATGAATACAAACCACATTCTCTGTAAGACAGTACTTGATAGTGTTTTTGTCATAAAATTCAATTCTGTAATCATTCAGTGGATATGTTGAACATGGCATGTACCATCTTTCGAGTTAATTTCTATCAATTGGTCCACATCTTATAGATCTTCCGGAATCATACTCTTCAGTTTGGGCTCGTTTCGAAGAATAACAGTGCCCATGATGAAAACAAAATTCCAAAATATCACCCCCAGAACATTTCAAACAATCGCATAAATGAAATTCATGGAATCCATTATGATGGCCGACGATTGACAAACCTTTTTCAATGATCCCATTGCAAATATAAGAAGCTATTATTTTTCCATTGTTGTAGAATTTACCACTTCGTAAGTGGTCCTTATTAGTCTTGAGATCGCCGCATACACCTGAGCGCCATTTAAATGAAGGATTCAGAGGCATATATGGATTCCAACCAAAGCCCCCAGCAGCTGCCATTTGTGATCTCAGACCGGAACTAGGTTTCGAGTTTTTATTACCTGCTGGGAAATGCATTAAAAAATCTTGCGTGGAGTTTTCATCATTTCCAACAAGTATAAAGGTTCCTTTTCTAAGTGCACCTCTCTAATTCGGGTAGTTCATCAACCCATGACGTTCAACATACCCAAAATTGAATTTGGACTGAATAAAAACTTTGATTACAAAACCAGATAAGAAATTGAAATCTTTATGAATATAGATATTCTTGATTTTGTCATCCATAGCTACTTCAGTCTTTCAAATAAATTACTGGAATTGTTTTTCATTAATATTCAAATAAGGATATGTTTCAAAATTGCAATGATATATTAAAATGTATTCCAAGAAAAATATTGAAGAATCCAACTTATTTCACTTATTGGTAATATGGTGAAGAGGGACGTGCAAAAATTCTAGAGAAATATGATGATACTTTAATAATACGCTGTTTTAATTCCATAAAAGCGAAAATAAAGAACTGCTTGGAACATTCATAGGGTACCGTTATGAGGTCAAGTTAATTTATTTATTGATTCAAAGAAAAATGTAGGTTTTAATTTTGGTTTGATATATAAATGACCGCTACTGTTTTGAAAATTCCTGGCGGTTCATATTTTATTATATCAAAAATACCGTGAATATTTCAAGGGTCTGAATAAATTTATCTGAGAGAATTTAAATGAATATGAAAGATTTTTTTCGAAAAAGATCTTTCACATTAACTTTAATTTGTTTCCATTGCATTTTTTAAAATGTTAGAAGAAATATATATAATGAAAACAGTTCTTTAGAGTAAGAGCTGTAAAATTAAATAAAGCAGACTGAAACGTGAAAAGTTTCCACTACTTTTCTATTCGAATTGTTGTGGAATTTAATATGAAAGAAAATTTATCAAAAACAAATATTTTATTAGATCACATCGGAATCGGAGGAGTTTTGAAATATACCTTTTCAATAGAAAACTCAGGAGAAAGGCTGGTAACCTTATCATTTTGAAACATCATAGGATACTAACAGAAGAAAAATATTCCTGTGATTTGATTGTATTGGTTGAATCAGTAATCAATATTGTGCAGATAGTTCAAACTGTCCCCACCATAATATATTTAACTGACTACACTAAAATATGTTCTCGCTTTCTACAAATTTCCTGTAGAATTTTTATGGTTCCTGCTCTCTGACTGTTCTATTGAAGTCAGAGGAAAAGGTTTTCAAAAGACTTTTGTGCTTCAACTGTTGGAAAGTCTTCATATGCAAAATACTATTTCATTATTTCCTCGAAACAAAAACGCTGTATGAAGTAGTACCTCATTAGTAGACCCTAAAATTTATAAATAATCGCAGTGAACATAACATGATTCAAAACTTATATGTGCCTTAAGGAATGGGACCGTGTAGTACAGAGTCCCAGAGTTTCCCATTCTGAAGTACTGTGTCTGTACTTCAGAATAGGCATAGGAAGAAGTGGATATCACAATTTTGCAATAAACCAACGAATTAAACATATACAGAGGTCTCATCTATCTTTACACTGAACGTACGGGCTACAACGACATTAATGTCAGTAAACAGTCTATCTTAATGGGTCCGACACAAAAAATATCCGATCCCATTCTTGATTATACTGACCTGTTATCAATATAATTATCGAGTAGGTATGGCTGCGAAACTCCATTTTCACAAGTGCAATATCATGTTCTTGGTTCAAAACATTATGAAAAACAGAAAGTTTTTAAAGGCTAAATGGATCAAACTCACTTTTCAAAAATTGGTTATAGGTCAAAGATTTACAATATTTGCGATTAACTGCATTGGAAACTTAAAGTTATTTCATTCTGAAGAGAAACAAAATTCCTACAATATTTAACCAAGAGAGTGGATATTTTTGATATATTTCTGACAAATCCTCTCCTATACCATACCAAAGACCTTCCTTGTAAAATAGAAGACGAATGATAGAGATGTCGACTAACGATGATCTCTAGATATACTCGATGCATGATGCGAGCAATACACCTGGATCTTGTGCGGTAAGACATTTTTATTATAACTGCTTCAATTCGTGTTGACTAGAAACTCGATCGTCTCACTAAATGCTTAGGCAAAATTCACATTCGAGCGTAGGTAAATTTTGCGAATACTTCTCTTCTCTTTATTTTTTTACTGATTTAGCATTGATATACTTTCCTGTCATAATGAAAAACGACAAATTGAAAGTAATATAAACTGACTGTTCAGAAATATTGTGAAATGAATCTTCAGAAATGATGTAAAATGAACCGTCAATAATTACCATTCACTCATTAGTAATTTTTGACCTTACTTTCTGTAATGTTCCATCACTTTCGAAGATACATGTAGACGTTTCATTGTTTGAATAATTTCTTCGGATTAATTCCACATATATATTCAAAAGTATGTATCAGTTACTCATTTACATATTACCTATGTCTAACCAAAATCATTGTGAGAAATTTTTGTTTCTGCAACGTCTCGTAATTGAATACAATGATTTACAGTGAATATTGTTAGTTGTAGTGCATCTGTTAATAAACTTTTTTCTTCGTAAACGGGTCAGTCCAATTGACTTTCCCAGGAATCTAGAATATTGTACTTACTGCATCAGTTTGACAACCAAACTGGATGCAGCTATTTTATCGTCTGATTGACAGTCCAATTGAATTTCTTTGAGTACAGAGTGGAGGAAATAAATCCGTCGAATTTACACATAGTTGCAGTTTTATGTCTATATCTAATATCTCAGAATATTCCTACGCTACCATCTTTCCTTCATCAATATCCTCTACTGCAGCTAATATGTAAGCAACATGTACGATTTCTACCGGTCTTTTGATTGTATGAGATAACCATGAAACGACATTATTGATGCTATATTTATGCATATCGCCACTTGATGGTCCTATTACAATACCAAGTTGTACCACATCATCAATTGTCGATGCGTCAGTGAAAACTAATATCATCAGTTTATATTTTCCAGCGTCTTAAGGTCTTGTTAAAAATATTTTCGTGCCAATATTTTTAACCGTGTTATCATATTTATTTGCTCTTTAAGGTTGTGTACTCTTATAGTAGGTACTTTTTGATGTGAGTGGCTGCTATAATATGCACGTATAGCCGATGAAGATGTACTAATCCAGCCTTTAGAAGAATTATTAGGAGTGAACGTTGATTTTTCCATTTCGTTTAATATTCCGTTTAGTTCTTTTCTTCTTAACAATGCCATTTGCAGTTCATACAAAGCTTCAAATTTGTCATTTGCATCTATTTCAATTTGCATGTCTTCTTATTTTGTTATATTTAAACCAAGGAACAATAATTCACCAGGACTATTGTTTATTGTACTACTTTTGAATTTCATCGGAAATTTTTCCAAACACAGTTGAGCGTTATTGTAGCTTTCAAAAACATTTAGATCCTCAACAATTATTGCTACCAACATAATTATATTCCCTAACCACCTTCTGAAACACAGTTGTGGACTGCCTTTTGACATTTGAAATCCATGATCAAGTAGCACTTCATCGGTATGATTTTGCTATTTTTCTTTGCTATTGACGAGTCCATATGCTGCAGTTTTTAGTAGCCATAATTAGTCAGATTTTGATTTACTCATTCTTGAGAAACGTACGTGAACATCAGGATTGGCATCAAAACTTTGCAAAAATGAATCGGTGACATTCACTTTATATATTTTTCATTTATATAATGATGAACTGGATTCTAAAACTCTTAAACCTGTTCGTGGACATGGTACACAAACAGTACAGAGTCAAATATAATTGCATATCTATCATCATGAGCGCAAATTTGTGCCTTCATTTTTAAAAATCTCTCTCTCCTTGCTCCACTTTATACAAAGTTTGGATCCTTATTATATTTGCACCTTTAGGGATATTTTTTCAAGAATAAGTTTTTCTGTTTTAATAAAACTTCCCTATTCCATTTTTTGGCATTCACGAGCTAGTATTGTTTAAATCCTTGTACATAGCGCTTCACGAATGACATATTACCGGAAACGTTAACCATTCATTCCCTTACTGAATCCTCGGTAGATTGAAATTCTATTATTTGGCTTGATGAAGCATTAATAAAGTTCAATTTTTCGTTCTTCATGATAAGACATTCTTCTTCACAATCATCGTATTTTATGTTTGCATTTTCCATTTTACTTTGAAAATGGACTGTACCAGGATTGTGTAATGTCATCTTGTTAATATACTGCCATTTCATCCGGTATCGATTTAAGTAATTATTTATCAAACGAGAGTATATCATCTGATTTCCTTTTTCTAATATTCCATCTCCATTTTTTGAGATGTGTTCAACTTTATATTCATCATTTACTTCATGAAGAAAGTATATTTATTCAGTTTCCATTTTTGATAATCGCTCATAACTTATTTCTGGTCTTACATCGTCAATTTCCACGCATTATACAAGCTTCCGTTTCGCAGGGAGAGTTATTAACCTAGCTTTATTATTAATTGAAATCACTGTTTTCAAACTTGACCAATTATCTCTCTTTTGATGCTGCCCTCTTCAATATATTTCAACGAGGTCACCATCACCAACAAATAACTCCTTAGTTGCTTCAGATTGTAATCTCAATATCATTTTTCTTTGTGCCTGTAGTTGGTTTTGAGCATACATAATTCCCAAATGTATTTCCTTTGTTGCATTATATATTAATGGTTTGCTAACACCATTTGACATTTCAAATGGGCTCATGGTATCATTGCCAAATAATTAATTGCTTATGTATAGGGATTTGTATAGCATTGAATTTGAATTAATACCAGTAATATTGCCGATTTTAGACGTAGAAATATATTTAGTACTAATTTGTGTTTTGTTTCAATAGCATTTTGCTATGTAGTCCAGGTAGAATGGTTTGAATTTAATATCCAACCCTTTTAACTAGTTTTTCAAGTCTTGTTCTCAAAATACTTTAACCGCCAGCACACTTTATGGAGACTAAAATTTTGATTTCCAGGTGTCTTCAAAACCATATATTACATCATACACGGACGTAGTTCATATGACAAGACCTGTACATTATTAGGGAACTAAATCCATACTCGGAATTATTCTTGCATTACTAATGACCATCATCGCACATAGATGATAATGATCTGGGCATAGCACTTAGTCGACTGTTTTAAATAATGAAGAAATCAAAACGTTACAGATTCGTTGAAGTAGTGCTGTACATCAACACGCATAAAATTGTGTCATTACAGTTTTTTGAGACTTTTCTACTTCACTATTCCAAAAAACAATTTCCTTGTAATAGCAGTTTAAAATCAGTGTAAGAATCATCACCAAAAACAAGCTTGTGCAATTTGTCTATAATCGTTTTCGTCTTTACCAACTAAATTTCTTTAGGGACATTTCAATTTAAAAAACATAAATAAACCCCACCTTTATTAGAATGGCAGAATATGTCAAAATGGAATATAGCTGAGAAATTTCTCATTATAAATGAAATGTAATCCGTTTCATTTTTCACCATACAAGAAATCTCATTCTTACATATATAATATTGGTTCGCTTTTCTTGTAAAATTTGTTCCAATCAACCACTGTGACTATCCTTCCAATACCAAAAGGGTTATTGGGACTGAACGCTCATTATCCGATATCGCATGAATTATGGTACTGCGAAGTATTTTGTGTAAAGGACTCGCGTGCTAACCAATTCTATATTGCCACCGAATATGCCTATTAATTGCTTTCTCAATTAGGAGTATTTTCGAATCTTTCGCAATATTTAAATGTTCCCAAAACAGTGTTAATTATGTTAGAGCTATGGCGGAGTATATTGCACCATCATTTCGTAACTATCCGATGTTAGATTTTTTGAACTACCTTACATTATGCTCCATTTAGTGTTGCCATGTAAAATGAGATTCAAAAACCCTCAGCGGAACTATTGTTGTTGCCATTTACAGTGTTACCAATAATTACTTGGTTCGTATTTTTTATCGGCTTCACATCTGCCGGTAATGACCTCTGAGCATTGTGACTTGCCTTCCAGTGTCCAAATGTATTGTAGATATCAAGTCGAAACTGCATCGACAAGTTGGTTTCATCACTTGGCAGAAAGATGGATTTATTACCATTATTAAATTTGTTTCGAAAATTATTGTTATTATATTTTCCATTATTTTTTTATTGTTCTGTTTAAAGGTTCCGGCTGAGCTGGCAGCTACAAGCTTTCTTCCAATAGGATAGGCTTGCTTTCCACATTGATTAATGGCAGACGCTACTGAATTGTAAGTTATTGCTTTCAGGAACTCAGCATTCGTAGATTGCAATCTTACACCAGGGCCTTAAGGGGCCATTGCAGCAATGATAGACACTCATTGGATGTCCTCGATAGAAATAATAGTCATCAGCATTAAGGAAGGTTATACATCCATGTGGGTCTGTAAAATTAAAGATGTAATTGAACTTTGACATCTATGGTGAAAACCCTTCTTCATATTTTCGATCGTTTCAGATTTACCACGATGACAATTGATGAGATCGATAATCGCACGGTAAGCTCCGATTACTACTCTTAGTGCATCTCTCTGATACAAACGGTTCAAAATTTGCTTTACATCATTTTCTTTCATCAGTAAATCGTCGTCAATACCAGCACCAAGATCCTTTCAGCGACCATAAAGTTGAAATGTTAAACAAATTTCTCGTAGCGCGGCCGGTATCTTCATTGTATTGTAGTCTTGTAGGAATTCATCTCGTACATATTTGCATTCCTGGATGCATTCCAGTGTGTACGTTTCATTTTTTCTATATTTAGAGGCCATACATGAACTGCTGTTACTAATTTTTAATACAATAATTTAAAATATTTTGACAGTAATGTCGTAAGGCACAGCTCTCATAAAAGTTTCGAATAAGTTGCTTACTCACATGGAACTACATACAATGAATGCCAGCCCTTCATGAAATTTCCAATTTTTGGGCAATATTAAGGTACTGCCAAACCTCTACGACGTTTAAATGAGCGGCCTGCGACTTCTCCAATACCCGCATTCATATCGGTAAACATAATGGGTCGCTGGGCCATCCCTACACATTCACATATTTCATGTATGTATTCATTAAATGGAACACAGACGCACTTAGAGTATTTCATCTATGGTATGAGAGGATATTTTATTGTATATGAAAACGTCGGTACTGTGACGGAGGTGGAGTATACCTCTTTTATGTTGCTAATCTTGCTCAATTTAGATTTTATATGCTGAAAATGCCCTCATATACTCCAGAGTTTAATGAGAGGGCGGAACGAGTAAATCGAACGGTCATGGAGGCGGCAAGTTTCATGCTCTATTACGCCAGAGTACCCACTAAAGTGTTGGACAAAATCTGTACTACACGCAGCAGATATACGAAACAGGTTCTGTGTACTGGATAATTATACAAGACGTCTTATGAAGTGCTTACAAAGCAGAACCCAAGAGTGGAACATATTGGAGTATTCCAAATAACTGTATCGGTCCTTGTTCCCAAAGAGAAAGGAAGGAAGCTGGATAAGAAAAGCATACAAGGCGTAGTCATCGGTTGTTTAGAAAACAATTCATAAAATATTTGGATTTGGAAAGGGCAGTAAAACATTATCAGTTGACACGTAAAAATAGAGGAATATTGTTTACCAGATAAGGCATTGTATCAGACAATTGATAATTAATTTCAAAATAATATTGAGGTGTTCGAAATTGATGAAACAGAAGTTATACCTGGATATAACGTGTTGGAACACAGTCAAATTTCTCATCGTAATTGTACTCCATCAGATTCGGAAGTAGTAAAGGAAGATGCAATAACACATATCCCTGCTTTTCCATTAATTTTTGAAGAGAGTACAGATACTACAGAAGATAAACAGCATGACGGGGATTCTTATAAAGTCCGGATTAATACTGCAGATCAACAAGAAGGGGCTGCACAGAACTAGAGGTATTCTACGCGCAACCGTCTTCATACCAAATTGTTCTGATCAGCCACGTCTGTGTTTCGGGTAATGAATGCATAAATTTAGGAGGTGAATGTGTACGGATGGCCCAGGGAACCATTCAATAATTTTACCAATATGAATTCCCGAAATTAGGCAGTCGTAGAATGCTCATTGAAACGTCGTGGAAGTTTTGCAGTACTTTCATAATGCCTAAAAATTCGGCATTTTTGAAGGCTCGGCATTCAGTGTAGGTAGTTCCGCGCAGGTAAGGATAATAATCGTAAAATAATATAAGAGGGGCAATTTAGGATATTGCTGTCAAAACATTTTATATTATTTTATTAAAATTAGTAACATCTGTGCTCGTATGATCTCCAAATTTAGAATAAGAGGAAACGTACGCAATGGAAAGAATCCAATCATGCAATTGTGCACGTAATGAATGCCTGCATTAACGAGCTGAAAGGGTACCATTAAAAGTACCGTGAGAGTTAAAACACCGTGTTCTTTACATGTCCGTTATGTATATTGGAATCTGTGGCAGATTAAAGTGTGTTCATAACGGGGAGATATTTTTGAAATTTTGCAATAATTTGATCACAAATTTATATAGTACGGTAGTCAAAACCAAGTTCCCAGTACACGTATTACTTTAAGTCGGCAACAATGTGACAAGTGACTAGAATTTAATTGTCATAAACACCCTGTGACCTGGGAGGTGACAGGGTTTTAATCACAATCATATTCTTACCATCTGTAGATGGTGGAAGAGGTCTATTTATGGGGATTTTTGTACCACCATTCCTCCTGAATTTATTTTCCCCCTTCATTTTTCTTCCTTCCATTTCCCATTTTTATTTATTTCTCCGTTTCTATTTCTGCCATTTTTTGTCGACATTCCTCACAAAGTGTTGGAAGATAGGAAATGGTTTGTTGTTTGGTGGAGCTCTGGATGTAATAAATAACATCCGGCCCTCATTGGGCGGCAAATTATTATCTATTTTCTCATTTCCGGGGTGGTTGAGTTGTGACATTTTGTTTTTACATCCTGAAAAAGCAAAATGTGACATTTTGTTTCTACAGAAAGTAAAAACAAAATGTCACAAAACAGAAACACTACCACCTGCACACTAACTGAGTCAGTGTGTAGGTAGTAGTGTTTCTTTTCCCCGAAAATGGTAGCACCATATTTTGAAAGGAGACCGACCCAATCTATAACCACTATGTATCATAATTAATGGTGATAGAATAGTGTTTTCACGAATATGTACACTTCTAACATGATTGTAGTAGGATATTTATTTATAATAGAATGGAAGAAATGTGTTTTAAAGGAATCGACTGTCCACACTTTCAGTCAAAGTTATTGAAAAGACGCTGTAGTATTAGGAAAGTTATATAATTACACATTAAACACTTACAGTCATAAGTTTTTAATGTAGTGTACATAATAAGAGACAAATTTAAGATAAAATATCGAGAAAATAAAAAAAAAAACTAGTTGTCTTCACCGTGATGAACATGATCAGTACTTCAATCAATGAAAACTTCTTGACGGATGGCAATAGCACATAAATCATGAATCTCCAAAGTTTTCTAAGAAATTGCTGCTGCATCAGTTCTCAACTTTCTATTTTTCACGAGAGCGCAATTTTCAGTTCTTGGATTATTAAATCTGTCGCTAACTGAAGCTTTATCTCCTGGGAGATGATGGAATTATTAATGTAGCTTGTAATGACCAAGGGGAAGATACAGTCCATGTCTTTTTATTCAAACCATCACTTGCCGTGCATTTAAGCAAAAACAATTGGCACCATGATATTTCAAGATTTGTGCTTTAGATGCCGACATTAAAACCTTGTCATATGTTTCTGTAATTGATTTAGCCCACCTATATTTTCATAAACCAATGTTCCATAGTAATGACCAATGAGGAAACCTTCGTCAATTTTCTTTCCTGCAAAAACCCCCAGACAAGGTTCATCATGTTTGATTGTGGATTATTACAGAGAAAAACCTAGTGACCCTGCTTCCATTTCAAGCAACATTTTTGTAGTTATCCCATTAATGGCTCGCTTACATGATATTTTCCGGTTGTGCTACGATATACGATCATCGTTTTTATTTAAAGATGCATCCTCAATTGCTTGTGAAATGAAGTGACAAACGTGGTTACAGAAATTTTGAACTGTGTAAAGTCCAGGAGGAATATCCCATACATTCCTTCTTTTTTGACGGCAATGGCATCCAGCTCTCTCAAATATTGTTGTGCTTCAAATAGGTTTTCTTCCGTGCCCTCAATGTCTATTTATCTTTAAGTAACTCACGAACGAAGACTTCAACCAGTTGTGCTCAGCAGCATTTCAAACAGTTATCACACATATCACTACCAAAAAAGGTGGTAGGATTTTGGAGAAGCATATATTCAATTGCTACAGAAAATGTTCCGGTGAATGGATCCACAAGGAAATCATCATGGGGGAAGGTTTGGGGATAATATTCATCATCCACTTTATTGACTTTTGCTCTGGTCGAAGAATTTGTCTTTGACCGTAATATTTCGTCTGAGATGGAGGAATGACTTCTCGTTGATAGGGACACTTGGGATCTTATTCATTTCATTACATGTTCTGGGATGAACGGAAGTAATGAGCCCAGAACGACTGTAGTTTGTCCTTTTCAAAGCGTGATCTCATACCATACAATTCATCCATAAATGTACTGAATGTTCAACGAAGGAAAGATGCGTGATACGGGGTGTTCTTGGATCTAATGCATAGTAACCACTTTTCTTTGTGTAATGGAATGGTGTTTCCTCCACATTCGAAACACTCATTTCAGTCTTGTATCCTTTTTCAATATCATCATCTTCGTGCTTTTACAATGGGATTAAATCATTCTTTGCCTTCATTTGTTGAACCCTGGGAGAAAATTTCATTGCCGGAAAAAAGTATGTGCATGACTTCCCGGTGTCAAAACAATTTCCGAGAAATCTATCTATTATTTCATGTCTTCTACCGTGACCTGATCCTGATCTGAATTTGGATAGTCAATGATATATCTACTGTGATATGGAGGGTCTGTTAGAAATAAATGAAATCTATCTTGTAGATTTTGACCTATAGCATCTTCATATGTATCCGCAAGGGACTAAAAAGCGCAGTTATGACAGGAACAATAATTCTGCATATTTTATTTCAGCACTTTAATTGATTTCAATCCCATTGTAGGCAGCTTATCTGAAACTGCTGGTTCGACATCATATTCCTTCTTAATTTCTGTCGGTAATTCGAAGCTTGCTTTGGGAATATTTTAAATTCTTTTTTACGAGCAACCTTAGATTTCTTCTTATTTGATTTCAATTGTTGGGAAGACGGTGTAGGTTACCGCCTACCATTACCTGCTTCCATTTCTCCTGAAGGCGAAATGTCCTCAGCGACGTCTACGATAATTTATATTGTGGTACTAACTGGAACAGATACTTTGATAGGCTCGGAGACATGTACCGGTATAGCAGAAAATAATTGCGACAATTCTGAACTATTTGGATTATAGAAGGAAGGCTGCAGAATTGGAGTTGATTTAATGTTGGAATCGGGGTCGTTCAACTAAATATTTCACAATATTTGTTGTAAGTTGGCAAAACATGAAGATGGGATGTAACGACATGATGTGTCCATTCTATTTGTTCTATTACAAGCTTGTTTGGATACCAATTCTTCGGTAGTGACCGGTTCATCATCTTCCGTAAATTTTGTTTCTTGAGTAACGAAAGAAAAACCTTCGTTTTTGGTAGGAATAACTTCGAATCTGGATGTTGCTGACTTGTAGAAGATGTACGGTGACATAATTATACTCAAGAGAGGAATATCCATTGATGTTTCCAGTCGTCACCATAGCCTGAAAATTGTTTGACAAACAAACGCTATTCTAGTACCACTAAAATGTTTCATGCTCACAATATTTTTATTATGCGTCTTAGAATATTTTCTCGGTATTGTCTCCAAACCAAGCAGAATTATGTGCTAAACGAGGAGACATTCGAAATTTGTGGGGATAGACATGGTAAATCGGTTCCCTCCGGGTATTTTTACAGTTGACTGGATCATCATGTAGATGAATGCTGGTGCAACTAAGAATCCTGTCGAATTAAATTTGTAATTGAACTTTAAAAGTCCAAAAGAACTTTTTGCCTTCAGATAACGGTCCAATAAATATACCATCAAGGTATGATAATTATCCATGCCATTCTACACTACCAGCGTCAGAGAGGTCTGCAATGGAAATACTGTAGTTACCATAATTAGGTCGAGGAGGAGAGGTTATAGTTGAAGCAAGGGATTTCAACGAACAAGTATGGCTAATTTGTGAACACAATGTTTTCAAAGTTGCAGTTTGTAGTTGTTGTTACAAAAGACTGGCGTAGAATGCACATAGAAGTGAAACAACTAACCTAAGCTCACGTAAGGAGGAGTTAACTGACATAAAAGAAGACTTTTCTATAGTTGATAAAGTAGAATCATGTTCACGACGACGAATTATTGACAATGGAAAACCTTCCAATGCGTTGGGCTTGCCATGAGCATAGATTTATGATAACAAATCTTCAAGGTGGATGATTGCTAAACCGTAGAATTTGAGAACTCCCGGACCAGATGCTACAGTACCAAAAGAAAATTTGTTATTGAAGTCCGTCAGGAACCTCGTAACTTCTGACGGGACACCAGTAGCTCATAAATCGTCAACTATTTTGACGACGATTAGCACAAGCTGAGACTTTTTTAATCAAGTAAAATAAATGAGGAACAACAGCGAAATTTTGCAAACCGAGACGGAGGATGAGATCATCAGACTATTTCTGGAATTTGTCATTTGCATTAATGAAACCATAAGCAGGAGAGAGAAGGATCAAATAATGCTTTTTTCTATCCTTAATTTCCCTGGATAAACGGGCATAGACATCACGTTGTGCCGGACCCGTTTTGAGGAATATTTCTTTAACATCTGCTCTGGTAACAGTCCATTTTTAAGTGCTGAAAAAGCCAGGAATATTATAATACCAAAAGGACTGCACATGCAGGAATCAGATTCAAGCTGATCTTTTATAGAATCTTCATTAACATGAGGGGCAATTCGTTCTTTTAATTTATGCGTACCATTGTCAACAATTTTGATTTTATAAATGGTGGGACTTGAATGACATTTGCATTGGAAGGAATGTCATTTATCGAAACCAGCTTGACAGGTTTTTTAAACTCCAGTTCTTCTTTCTAAAACGCTGAATACATAATATATTGAGGGAATTCCTGAGATTGGTGAAGCATAAAGGACTTATTTCCATTGGATTTTAACATTGATTAAAGAGTAACTGGAACTTCAGACTTGATAGAAAATCGATTAATTGATATTCCGGAAAAATCGGAGTCCCCATGGTGTGGAAATAGCATACATTTTCTACCAGACACATAGTGTAGTGAAGTTTTGACTGCAAGTTATACACATCTACTATCATAGCCGTTACATGTAGTTTCAACCTATGTCGGAACTTGTTCCATTATCGAAAGTTAAAGATAATATTGTACCAGGAATAAATGCTAATCTTCAACTTCTTGCGATTATTTAGTGTTCTGAAATCAGATATGGCAAATCACAGAGGCGCCAGGAGACGTTTGGAATGATTTTCGCGGTAATCAGTGAGAAATTCGAAACCCCCGTTGAAAGTGTCGAGAGCGGGTAGTTGCGGAAGTGTTGATGTGGTAGATGAACTCTGTGATCCTAGTCCTAACATGGTTGTTGAAAGGCCCGATTTTTGTCCAGGTCGAGGCAGAGGAAGGATTCGTGGCGTTTGTGGAAACAGGAGAGGATGTAATGGTGGAATGATAGGAACTGGTACAAAAGAATCTTCATCTATGAGTGGTATTGATGAAGTGAACCATCACGACACGGATGATATGGATTCCAGAACGGATAGTGATTGATTGTAAATACTGGAGGAAATGGTAGACATGATACCGGTGTGGGTGCTGCATTGGAGGAATTTTTGTAAATTCAAGAAGAAGGAAATGTAGAAAATTTCTATAGGCTGGAAAAAGATGTACGAAAACTAACTACGGAGAACACGAGACATTCTGTGTTAATGAATTATTACAAGGTTTCGGCCAATGATAAAGCGCGGAAGGTGTGGAGTACAGAGGTTTAAACCAGGGCGCTGCAATCAGAAGTTATGAAACTTGATTTTAAGAATGTTGAAGTGAAAGGAATGGTGCAGAATTTAGAACTTCTGAATCAAGAACTTCTTCAAAAGATGGAAGATAACAACAAAAGTTGTGAAAAGTATGCGGAGAGAAAGATAAAGCAAGTTCCCACGAAATATTTGGGAATTGGAATGTCAGTAGACCTGAGAATGCAAAAGTAGGGAATCGAGGAAACGTGTGCATTGTACCCATACACTGAGCAAAAGCCAGAAACTGGACGCACAAACTAGACATTGTAATGGATAATTGAATAAAACGGTCGGACGGTGCAATGATTTTACTAACACCAATGACCTCTCTGTGCAGTGGGAACAACATATATGTCCCCACCATCAATATGGAGAAAGATATTATATGTTCATTACTTAGAGCTGAATTTTCATGTGCTGAAATCGTAAACATATATTGAACGGAAAAAATGAAAGATGACGTTGTTGAAGAGATATCAAAAGTTGGTACTTAGAGGGAAGTTTGAGACATTTGTTACCCGATTTTTGTAGTAGAAGGAAAAGAGCTCCTAAAGACGGATTATTTGAAGCACTTGGCTATGGATCCCTACTATCCCGATTCGATTTGAAGGAATCCTGTGCAAGGAAACGAGGGGAGACGAAAATTGCTGTCGAGAACAGAAAAATAATGAAATCCAATAAAAACGGTGTGTTGAACATGCCATAGTGTCGTACTACGGACCTTTCAGATATGAAATTACGGAAATGCGGCAGTTCTGTTGAACCTCACGTTGACCGACAAGAAGACGATGACAAAATGTTGAATCTGTTTAGAAACAAGATCTGTCCTGCGGTACTGCATGATTTCATTGCATATATCCCGAATGAAGAAGTAGAAAACATTGTAGGAGTGAATGTAATGAGTATTCCTGGCGTAGATGCTTGGATTTGTAGCTGTGTTAAACTACCCATTGTGAAGGAATAACGTGGGGGAGGTCATCAGAAATAATTCAACCAAATGTTTTCGAAGTATGTAAAACTGGAGTTGGAACAGTTAATTGCAAAAATAAGAAGGTTTGTAGAAGGATGAGTCCCTGAAGAGTTGGAAGTACCGGAATGTGTAGAGGGAGAGGAAGAACGTATGTTCAAAGAAATGGAACCTGAAGCCACAATAATTGTTACCACGAAAAGTCCGAAGAAACATTTTATAACTGTATAATCAATCTGGTTTAGACAGTACATCGGAACACTGCGTAGAATTATTCATGATTGCTATATCGCAGAAATAGCGTCTGACTGGAAAATTATTGATAAACTCGGAAAGCCGTACAAAGAAGGACCAGCATGAAGTGCTTTGTTTGAATATGGAAGAGGTCATGAAGTCAATGGAAATAGGGGCGGAGATTTCCAATGAAAGAACATGTACTGTGAACTAAATTAATGTAACCGACCATGTAACGTGGGGTAATTATCTTTATCATTCGCTTCAGTATCAGTAGTTAGAGATTTGTACGAATATCTTTCCCTGTAAAAACCATTACTGTAGAACCGTTTCTGCGGCCATGGTAACTTTTCAGTTAATAAATCAATTCCTAAATTTAACCGCAATACATGTACAGATGAACATATGGTATCGACATCAATGATATCGTACCACTATCCTGTTTCTAAAATATGTTACACGGATGTTTTGTCAGTGCTCTGTCTTGTGTAGTCAACCTCATTAGATGTAGATCATAGAATACATATGTAGTTCAGAACGTTATAGATATTGTACAGAGGCTGATTGAATTCCATATCTTGTACGAAATCCAAATTCTTTGTGTCCATAGTACGGTATTGTTTTGTATGAAATAGAAATAGATCCTTTGCTATATGCTAAACGGGACTACTTCTGTCACCACCCTTGATAAGGACAAATCTATTCCTTTTCTTCTTGCTCGGATCTAACATTGTCGTTGCAAATATACGTTGCCTTTTACGGCGATGTGGCAAAGAAGGCCTAAAATTTACAATATTTCTGGAACTGTCATTCTGTTGCAACGTTGGAAGATTTCAACCAACTATGAACCCTGACTAGACAAATGTGGGATAAATCTCGGAGTTTGTAAGCAACATATTGTGGTTTCGGAAGTACGTCTGAACGAGATCTGTGAAGACTGTAATACTGGTACGTGACAAGGTTTTCAATATTGGCGTCAGATTTTGTGTTATGGATGCGTGACATGTTCCTATCCTTTGTCTTGTGGCAACAACCTGTTGTAACGAAACATAAATGCCGTCCCGTAACAAATATGGTGATAACTGTGTTTTACCTTTAGATGTAGTAGTAGTCCCTATCGAATGAGGTATAGAAATATGGATGGAACGTTGTTTTAGAAACGCAGCATATGTTGAATTTCGACGAGTATTTCAAATTGTGGGTCCCATATTCTTCACTGTTTCATCCATTCTTGTTTCCATTCTTTTGGAAGTCGACCGGTGTGACTGTTTTAATAATATATTGAAGTGCTCATAAGGTGATGCATCAATAATATTTAGACTTCCAAACCTAGAAAGGTGTTCTACTACGTGGTCTAGAAAAAGGAATTTCAATGTGTGGATTCTAGTATGGCAATGTTTTTAAAATGTTTCAATGCATTGCAATTTGAGAATAGTAATTCTGTCCTAGATTTCAGCTGTCTATTCCTGTGACCATCCGAGGGAGTTATTGTCGTAAAGAAAATCTTGCATTAATGTTTTGAAATTAGTGCAAATTTTTGTCAAAGGAAAATCATCCTGGCTACCAGTGACTCCATCGATATATCCTGCCACGAAAGGGAAAACCATATCCAAAAATGTATAATCTTTTACCTCCAACACTCCTCGAATTGAATTACTTGGGAAGAAACTGTTAAGCTGTTGGGATTTCTCCCTAGTTGAGCATTAAACAGGAAACCCGGGTGCACCGAACTGGTTTTCTATTGCAGCTGGGAATTAATTAAGAGCCCGTAACAATGGCAAGCGCTTTGGCCGAAGCTTTTTCCCGTTCTTCTGCTTGTCCATCCATTTCATAGTTGAGAATGGACTTGAAATATATGTCATGAAACAAGTTTTGATTGCTTTAGAAGTACCTAAATGAAAGTTATGCAATGGTTCATATGTAAACATTGAGAACAAACCTGGAGGAAGTAAGTGCGGATTTCTTTTCTCAAGCTTCTCCAGAAATGGTACCTATGCTGCAACAAAAATGTCCTGCAGAATTTGTTGTGCTTCCCTTCGTAAACAATTCTTCTCTGCCGTTGACGACGATGTATTTAACGATGACAACAAAGTGTTAACGGTATCCCTCCTGCTTCGTACATAGTAGACGGTTCTGGGAGGAGCTAATGGAGGTGATGGACTTGTCTTGAAACCGGTTGAAGTTACCATGCATCTCACGCATGGACGTGTGCTGGTGAAGTTATGTAGAATCCCAGACATGTTTTTTCTTTCTGGTATGTCACAGCAGTATTACACTATGACAGGGAAGCTATTCCAATTCATCTTTTTTTTACATACTGTAAAACCTTCTATGGAAGTTTCAATAAACGGCACAAGAACCGTTTTCATTGTGTCATGCAACGAAACCATTTTATCATCTCGACCTCGCACTGATGAGATCAGTGTGACATGATCGTCAATCGCAATAATTTCATTCCTGTCTGCGTTGCTATTGCCACAGTAGTCCTCTATGACATTCTCTTACTGGTATCCTTGTGACCGAACAGGAAGAAATCCAACTAAAATACAGCCATGGTATATGAGAGATCGTCTGAATTGTACGGAATTTAAAACTGTGACATGTATAGGATAACCAACTAAGGATTACGACTTCAAAGTTGTTGCTGTTTTATCTGTATCTATCTGTAACAATCCAATGAAGGACTTTGGCTATGTTCCTCTACTTTGATTCCACTCAATTGAAGACCTGTCATTTTTCATTACATGGATTCTTATGGACATGTAAAACTGTGCAAAGAATTCGGAGTCCAGAGGATTGAGGTATAATCACGGTCAACCTCGTTTCAACATGATCTAAATTTCATATCTTTGGCACTAGTGAAATTCATTTGTGTGCGTAACACATCAATGACGTTTTTTGTATAGGAAAGCTTTTCTATTGTCGTCTGACGCAGTGTGGTATGATACCTCCAAATTTTAAAATACGTCATCGATTAAACTGCCATCCACTGTTCTGTCCACAATTAACATGCATTTATTACAATCAGTTCCGTAGTTACGAACAAGATCTGCACTAGAATTATCTCATCTCAGCATCCGTATTACCTTAATTACAGCGAAAAATCCAATTTCTTATGATAAGGTTACCAAATGATACGCTGTAACTTTTACATCAGTGTCATGTACCAAAGGTGCGAAGGGAAGTTGATTATCATGAAGGGCACATTCCGGCTCATCTCTGTACGATCTTTGCACGTCAGGTCCTTCGTAATGGACATCGGACCTGTCCGTGTGCTGCTGAGAACTGTTTCCATTTGCTGCTTGTCGCATAGTGTGCAATCTCTTCTTCTTATTGTATTTGCATGACGTGGAATGTCGTTTGTTATTAGGCCAAACGTCTGTCGAGTATTTTCAATACGTTGTATGGCAGACGAATCTTTTCTTTACCATTATAGTGAAATGTCGGATCCAGAGCATTATCCGTCGATGTCACATTCTTTGATCAATCAGAATCTTGGTAGAATAATTTGTTAATATGCACCAACGTATTCAAAGATATTTCCTACTTTTTACTTCCAGTTCCAGTAGTCTATTGTGCAACTGTAATCATTAAAAAGAAATATAATCTTGTCCCAATTTGAAAAAAATTTAAAATTCCTCCATATTGATTTTTTCCACCGAAAA
The DNA here is from genome assembly GCA_032358235.1 of Odonthalia washingtoniensis. Classification (NCBI taxonomy): domain Eukaryota; phylum Rhodophyta; class Florideophyceae; order Ceramiales; family Rhodomelaceae; genus Odonthalia; species Odonthalia washingtoniensis. Next base: position 1,245 of record JAULBU010040917.1, on the reverse strand, counting down.
ATCAATTATTTAATTTTCGGCAAATTCTTGCTCTCGATATAGAGGAAATATTTTTACATATTTTTTGTAGTCGGCAATGTTTAAGTAAGATGACAGCTTGCATTATGAAAATACATGACATTTCAAAAGATTGATAGGAACATATACTACATATGTAGTACAGATTTAACTATAACCGTTTCTGAAAACAAACGTACAATTTAATTTAGCATATAGGTAAAAATAAACTTATACATGCAAGGTTAATAAAAATAGATTCAATCAGGGAGCAACTGTCACCCTAACGGTGGCGCTTCAATATCTGCCATCCCCTAATCATCCATATTTTGTAGTTCATCTCCACCTCCATTACCACTTTCATCAGATTCTCCGTCGCTATGACGACAACTCAAGAGACTTCTTAAACTTTTCGATGTGACAGATTTCCGTTGACCTCTCCGACGAAAAATGAATCCATAGGCGTATGAAATAGCATCTTTCAAATCTCTACCGTCCAGAAAAATATACATATAATACCTCAGTGCTCCTTTCCTATTCCATCCTGACCCTGCGTGCTGAACATAACCATCCCAAATAAAAATAGACTATGGGTGATTTGAATTTCATGAATTTCCAAAAAAACTTTCAATTCTGTCCTTTTCTTACTAGCTGAAATGGACATAACGGTGGGGTCCAGGAGCTATCCACAACGATACACCTTCATCAGCAGTTGTAATTGTGGATTAACCGGGATAACCACTCTTCCTGACGTCGAAGTCATTGTGACCATGTTGTGGTAGACAATCCTTACCATTGATAAGAAAGCGGCTCCCACCGTCTGGAATTTTTGTCTGACATTTACAATTGTTATTGAAATTTAACAAGGCGCACAGAATTCCGATCCATGAGTCCAGTGCAGCACGTCTTTTAGCTATCCATACATAATCATAATGACTTTCCATTTGCCTTTCAAGTAGACTCCTTGTACTAGAGTAACGTCCAATGCCATTGTTTCTGTCATGTTTGTCATTTCCAGAAATATCAGTGTTGATAATTGGACACCAATGATCTCTATTCCATTCATTTTTCAGGGCCTCCTGGTCTGGAAACCATGTTTGAATTTAGCTAAACATTTCATCATTTGTCTGTGCAGGAGAGTCATGGTTTTCCTGAAACGCTTCTATATACCCTTTCTAATTGTCTCATCCATGTCCAAAGGATCAGACATACTCTTTATAATGCAGTATCCTTAACTATTTAATTGCT
>JAULBU010040906.1:0-14478 GCA_032358235.1 Odonthalia washingtoniensis | reverse complement strand
ATCTAAGCGACATCGACCTCCGACTCCCGTGAACCAACACGCAACAATGGTTTCCAAAATGATTGACACCATTTTGAACCACACCTTTGTTCTGAAAAATTCTGAAACGGCAATATTTTCAAAAATGTGAAAACGTAGAGGTGATCAGCATGATGTGCAGGTGAGGGCCTCTCCATAAGTTTTTTTTCTTCCAGTGGTCAGCAGCAGCAAGAAGTGTATTTAACAAATGAGCCAATCACAGGGCGCCAAGCAGGCTCTAATTGAAACACCCCTGCACTGATTTTTGCTCCTGATTTGTGACATTCATTGTATTGAGCATCTCTAGTTAGGGTGTTGAGTTTTTTGGAAAATAATAATATTTATTGTAAACAAAGCGGAATACAGTATTTTGAAACCGTGACACATTACATCTGAGTTGATGTTTTTTAAAAAAGGTAATTGGGAAATAAAACATCCTACATTGTACTTATGCCTTTGATAAATGTGTATGTTAGGGATGGGAGTATCCAATCACCAATTGCGGTTTGTTATTTTATAGATTTTGACAAATGTAGAAATGAAATGGAACACGTACAAAACATGTACTGTCCTGTCGGGAATTATGAAAATGAGCTGCCATGAGATGTCATGACAGATCTGCAAATGGCCATGTACAGTTATGCATGTCATGAAAATGCTGTAATTGATTTGGATGGGAAAGTCGTGTAACGAAACGATAGGACATCAGAAAGTACATGGGTGTATAGACGTGACGGAAAGCGAAAAGAAAATGTCTATGTCACTCGTTGGACGTTTCCGAAGGAGCCGTTAATTGGAAACCTCTTTCGTCACAAGTGCGGAACGAAGCAACTATTCAACATGATCTCACGAGAAGAAGTACGCATTGGTAAGATTATGGCAACGGAAGGAAAAGACAGAAGGAAAATACGGAACATGTGCCGCCCGATTGGTAAGCTCCGGAAGCGACAGGAGCGTCTTATAAAAATAATTATGGAAAAACAGAGGCAACAGAAGCAAATTATTGAAAAATGCGGTTGGATTGCATTGGAGAACACGATGACGAAGGAGAAGAATCCGGTACGGAAAACGCGTATACGACATTTACGGCGAATGGTACGTACAAGGCGTCGACATTTATTTTCTGTAAAGAGGTCTGCACCGATTGAAAATTTAATGGTATTTTCAAGATCTAGAAGTCAACATACAATCTCATGGAATTGGATTTCGTTCAGCTACGTCCAGATGTGTGGAAATAGACGAAAGAAACAGATGTGTGTGGTGAGATAACAACTCAAATGAAGATATTATCTGTATTGGCAGCTCTGCGCTCAGGGGAGTATGCAACCGTGATGCAGGGAATGAAGTTTCTCAATTCGGACATGGTTAGGTATGATGTCTAGTAGTTCTGTATTCAAGTTAAAGAACTATATGGAGAGTTGTTCTTAAATAGGAAACCAACGAAGAAGGAAAGAGCCAGAATGGAAAGTAAATATGATGTAACAGAATTTCCTGGATGCGTCGGTTTCTTGGAATGTGTGCGTATCAAGTGTTTTGTGGAAAGCAAAGGTAATTCCAATTTTGATACGGAAGAAATGATGGGTGAGGAAAGGAAATGTGACGTTGAAGTTGAAGTTTGGATAGATTTAGACAAGTATTGCTGGTCGTGGAATAATGTACCGATACAGGGATCGAAATGTTGAAATACATTAGAAACCTCACCTCTGGTGCAAAACATTTTCCGATCGGATATTAATATTATACAGGAAGATGATTACAGAGTGCAACCATCTCTCATTGAGAGGAAACTGCAATATTTTTTTGTAGATGGCAACTATCCGTTATGGCCAATATTCGTGGAGGGGAATAAAAAAGAAAATAGCAGGAGATGTGACAAATTTAACGAGGCACACAGAAAATGTAAGAAGGGGGAGCAGAGAATTCTTCAAATAATTGAGGCGAAAATTTAAATTAGTGCACAGTTCTGTTCAGATGGAAAACGAAAAGTTTTCAGCAAATGTTGGAAGCGCTGCTATCATTATTCACAACATGGTAAAACGCATAGGAGAATCTGAAAAAAGTGAAAATGGAGGTAATTGAGAATATATTGTGCAGTATGTCTTCGATGTGAAAAATGCTAGATACAGAGAATTGAGGGAGGAAACGAAGGTTTTCCAAATGTATCATCAGAGCCATAAAACGGATCTGGATTTGGAGGGAATTATAGAAAGATAGTCAGTGAATGACCTATTGACTAATGTAACCGAACGGAAACGCTTAGAAGAGGATTTACTGAATCAGAATGCAACTTTATATTACAACAAATGAGCGGATCCGGACAGAATGGGGGGTGTTATAATTTAATCGGTATTTGTTTGTTTGTACTGCATATGAGATTATGGAACACGTATTGTGATATTTACTACAGACGTACATAATAATATGCAGGGAAAAATATTGGGAGTCAACGTGATATGAATGAATAGGAAAAAACCCGGATTACGGCTAGGTGTCAAAACAAGAATCGGATTTTATCATTACTTTGTGTAGGGGTGAGTATATTTGAAGCATAATTTGACGCATATATAATCGAATAATATATATTTTAAAAATTAAATCGACAGTACTGTTTTCAAAAAGTTTTCTCCCCTGGCCGACGAAGCAAGAAACCAAGAACCATCCTATCTACAACGACGGAGAGCGATAATATACACGGGAATTACGGAGCGTGCGAACCAACTGTTTCGATAAACGAAATGCGGTGTAGAAAACGAGATGAGTAAACGTCAAGGTGATAGCAAAGAGTGGGGAGTGCTTGGGATGAAGAAAAAAAGCGAAAAAGACGAAAACAGTTGATACGGAAAGAACGGAAGGTAAGACCGTAAGAAGTGAAGATGTAACCACTGCGAATGTAACAACCGGTAATTTTATTTGTGAAATGTTAATGGAAGTCATTACGTGAGTATGAAAATAATTTAATTGCATCAAACAACGTTTATTTGTATATGATAGGAAAGTACAGAGCTGTTCTAACTGTGAAGAAATTTCAAATGTATTGACCTTGATTTGTGAATAGAAGGTAGTTTCGATGCAGAACCAACCGTTGTGACATACATGAAATCAAATGAACGAACAACACGACGCGATATGAGCAAAGAAGACCTACCAGCAGCAAGAATACCACGCATTCCCTCACAGAAACGGAACAATGGAAATGCCAGTGGGAAGAAGAATCCAACAGCCATACAGATAACATTTCAACAGAACGAATGGGCAACGTTGAAGAAAAGACTGGAACCGTCAATTGTTACAGTTGAAGAGCCATTTCGGACAACTTATAGTCGTAATATCAATCTGGAACATACGAATATGGTTCAAAAGCACAGGTACAAACGTAATGGACAAGAAATAAGAGGAAGACCACCGATTGAAGTGAATAAGTATATTAAACAGTGAAAAGTAAAACGAATGTTGGATGGAGCCAGGTACGAAGCAATGCCGGAAATTCCGTTCGGAAGTGGACTGACAAATGTCAGTGGAAGAATGACTCGACAAGAAAGTTGGAATAAACGTTGGACTCATACTGGTGGTGCTATGTCGAAGTATTTTTCGAAGCAACCTGTGGATTAATTATAGGTGCGATGACCTGAGGAAAGTGATTACCAAGAACGAGTAGTTAAGTTAATTGACGCTATGTACGATCGGCTAGAAACATGACGAAGTTTTGAAGATACACCCAGTATTATTCCAAGGCCTATTACAAAATGGTATATGTTTGATCAACGTGAGTACTGGGAGGAAGATGCGGTATTTGAATCAAGGATGAGACGTCCAGCCAAACGTGTGAGGAATAATAATGGTGCTGAGTCGTCATCCGCTCCAGTTACTCTTATGATTGGATGGAAAGAAATTGGGGCATTTGGCATTCCGGTTGCAGTAAGATTACAGTTCTTTACGAAAGTGCCGTACCAGGTGGCAAGAATGGACCCATATCCGCTAATATCTGCACCGTTGCCACCTCTTCCTGCCCATCACCTTGAACCGTTCCTGTACGGTAATGATGTAATGAAAAAGCTATACCACCAGGTAGTAAGAAGGGAGAGTGCTGAATTATTTATAACTACATTAATGCACTGTTGCAGATACGGTATGATGGTGTCAAATCATGGGGATCCACGATTGACTAAGAGCTTTGCCTGTGGTATAATGACACCGTTGCCTGAAGAACTGAGAGATGTGTGTTCCGATCGTGTGTTGATTGACTTATTTTACAACTCCAACTATGACTTGAAAAAAGTACTACTAGCAAAAAGAAATTCGGAAAAGATGGACTGGGCTGCTATGAACAAAAATATGACAAATCTTTTCCTTCATTACGATTGGAAAACTGGACAGATTGTGAATTTGAAGCAGGAGGAAGAACGTGAGTATGTAATTGTTGGTGATGAGGTAAGTTATTGGAAGGTAAGAGTGTTTCCGGCAATTGACGTACCAAAACTTAATGGTGAAGAACATACAATGGGACAATGCAAGGAAATTGTGGAAGAGTTGATATTAGCTATGGGCTATATTGTACCAGAAACGGAAGAAGAATATGACAACAATGAAGGGGCAGACGATGATGTGGAAATTGTTAATGTAGGTGACGAAGAAGTTCGTGACGCAGTATACTCTAACACAGACAGTTGGTACTGAAGAATGGCGTATGTATTGGCAACAATGTTGAAGCAATGCAAATACGTTATTCCTAATACGGTAGAAAGGGTTTTCAGTCAAATACGCGAGTGGATAGTAAACGAGGATAGAATGAGAACTATGGAAAAAGAAAATTCTGAGTTGGGAAAACGTATAACAGAACTGACTAAAATACAACATGATGTAGAAAGAAAGGTTACATTTGAGAAAGCGAACAAGGAAGCAGCTGTACAAAAAATATCATGTCCAGTCCAATCGACATTACCAAACTTCGGAATATTTGATAGGAAATGTGCAGCATCCATATATTTGAATGATATACAAATTCCTCGGTTTGATTCTTTCTCCCTTCGTCGACGGCTTTGGAATAGTGCATGCGCGAGTTTCTGTAATTCTTTCGATTGCACATTATCAGTCTGGTTTATTTTACATGCTTGTTTGTAACAAGCATTCCACAGTTGACAATCCAACGAAAACGTTTTCCATTTAGCCCGTAAGTAATAATTAGTCCGAGACATACTTTAATGTTCCTGACAGTCCTTCCCTATTCCATTCTTCATCGTTTCTTCTGTTTGTACCATCTTCTACGTTTTCGATACCCAATTCTTTGCTATAAACAACGCTTCATGTTCAGTATATTGAGGCCCGCTTCTCTTGTCATCACCTTCCAAACTACTCTTCAATTTGTGGTTTTTCGATCCGCGAGGTCGTCTCACACTGTTTATCCTTACTTCGTTACATGCCTCATTCATATCATCACCTCCATCCACACAATCAATTTCAACAAAGTTTGCATTCCATTCCGGTCTAAGCTTCCGATCTTCTTTCCATACATTTTCCATTTTTTGTCTTTCATTCTCCTTTCAATTCTATCTTCATCACCTCTTCCCATATTCTTTTCTTTTACCCAAACAACATCCGTTCCAACTACATCAACATTCACACGATTCAACTGACGTCCATATTCCCTACTGGTTTCCATATCTCCTGTTACGTTCCCATCAAAGTTGATAGTTCTGTTCAGTTCTATGCCTGGCACGACCATGACTCCATTTTCATTTGCATTCCTTTGCACATTCTGTATCACCACTTTAATTCTTATCTGCGGCAGGTTATATCTTCCGTCGCCATCGCACACCTCTCTACCATCTTTTCCGTCAATGTCCTTTCCAAGCTTCACTCCATTTCCACCGTTCGGGGTAATCATCATCTCCTTGTCTTCGCGTCTACAATTGTCACGGCCAATTTCACTTTCTGTCTGTTTCCAATCCGATACGGTCATATGAGTTGATTTCAATTTAGTCTTTGTTTCTATCGGCGTTACATTTATTTCATCCCATGCCTGAATATTACGTTCCGGTTGTGTCATTGCAGTGCTTTGGTTGCATTCTTGTCCGACCAGAACAGTTTTCGTTGAAGCTGCCTTCCCAACTGTTGCGTGTTGGTTCACGAGAGTCGGAGGTCGATGTCGCTTAGATATCGTTTTTGTGGAGAGGTGAACCGTTTTTTTGTCTCGAAGGTATGCTGCAGGGAAAGAGTCCCCAAGTTTACTCGGTAAGCTTCCCGCCGCTTAGTTGTATACTAAGCGGACGGCGGTAAAAAGAAAAACACTGTAAACTGTAATTTTGCGCTGTATAAAAAGATACAAAGAGAGTAGAAACTAACAACTAGCCTCGTAGCTTAGTGGTTGCCAGTTCAATCCCCGGCGGGTGCACCTAGGAACGGGGCCCGTGTCGTGCAGTGTAGAGCCGGTATCGCACTTTGTGGCGATGCCGCTTTTTCTGCCTTTCGTGGCCCGGCCATATGGCAAGTTTTGATTGGCTCAACGGAGTTTTGTTACCATAGCCACAAAGCGAACAATGTGACAGCAAGTCAATAAAAAAACAGCGTAGCATGACAGGGATGAAACGTACCATAAAAGATTATATTGATTGAGGGATTATATGAGTATGATGAAGATGTATAATGGATGATACCAGCAAACGATGATGAGTAAAAGAGAGAAAAAATAAATAAAAAGAAGGGAGAAAGTCTCACACTCCATCTTGCTTGTGGTCATTCAATGGTATTGAGTTGGATGATGGTGATGCATTGATAGTATCTATTAGAAACTTGTTTAGAGCAGGTGGAAGAGTTTTCGTACGAATGTCAGAAATGTTCAGAGTTGTCGGTATTCTGTGTAGATTGATTCGTTGATATGGTGGTGGAGATGATGACATTTGATGTCAATTTGTTTCCCTCTCTTCGTTTTCCAGTATGGCGTGTAATGTCAATCATGTCATTATTATCTACGAGAAAGGGAGTTGCATTGGGAGATGCTTGTGTGAAGTCTGTGATGACTTTTTGGAGCCATAAAGTGTCTTCTGAGGCTTGTGAGGCAGCAACATATTATGCCTCTCAAGTGCTTGATGAAATAGTTTGCTGTTTTCTGCACGTCCAATGTATGGGTGCTCCAAAGGATGTATGTAGAGAGGTGGATGTGGAACGTCTGTCATGGGATTCTACGAAGTCAAAATCCGAGTATGTTGTAAGAGGAGAGTCGGAGGAATTTTTAAACGTTATTCTATCCTTTTTTGGTGTCTTGAGGTATCTAACTGGGTGTTGTAGTAGATCAAAATGAGTTTTTGCTGATTTATTGGTGAATTGGGCGAGATGGCTGGTGGAAAAGGCGATATCGAATTTTGTACCATCTGCAAGATATCGAATATCACGAAGTTCCGACATATATATTAGTTTATATTTGTCAGTGAGGCATTCGTCTTTGCTGTGATCATCGAAAGCGGCTTTGTTGGGAAGGAGAGTGGATATGAGATTAGTATTGTGTAGTTTGAGTTTATTTCAACCTTTTTTAATAAGGTTCGGTTGAAATAGACTCCATATGGTGTTATCTTTATCGTAAGATACTGACCATCGAACGAATTTATGTGCTTGACCAAGATATTCGAAGTTATATTTTGTTCTGAGGTGAGAACGGAAATGATGAATGTCCTGTACTTTTGCAGCGGAGATGAGAAAATCGTCGATTGTTACTAATATTAATTAACATAATTCCATTTTTTGATATTTTAAAATATACGCAAGAGTCGGCATGAGATTGTTAATAATTATATGATAGTAAATGGGTGTAAAGTACGGACAGGTAGATGTGACATGCCAGATTCAAACTGTATAGGTTCATTGCCAGTGTGACTTATATACATGTTGAAAAGTAGAAGGTACCATTAGAAATAGGAAGTTGTTTCTCATAGGCGATATGATCTGAATCAGATTGTTCATCAGTAAAGGCAGAAGTAATATCGAAATGACGTTTTTCATGTTTCTGTTTTTGCGCATGTGCAAATATTAGTCCGGATGATGCTTTCTAAGCGGAATAGGCACTTGTGTGGTCGGGATTGTAGTGAATCTTCGGCTTCATCACATCCCCACGGACAGAACACCGTGCTTATTGGGATAGTATAGATCCATCAGAGTCCTGTTTGTAACGATAGATCGCAGTTACTGATATTGTTTTAAAATTAGTTGTATGAATGGAGGCGTCAATTTACTATTCAATGAAATTGTTGTCATTTGGTTGCTTGATTTTGTTATTGTGCACTTTCGCCCATTTTTTTGGGGTCGGGGTATTTTAGTAGTTGATTTAGATGTTTTGGTGCTGGTGTATCGGCGGCAATAGTAGATGGCGTTCGGTTATGTTGGTATGTTTTGAAAGTTCGATATGTTGATGAAGCAGGATCAAATCATGGCTGAAAGGGTATGAAATTATTTGATTTTCATACTGATAGATGGGATGTATCAGTAAATATAATTTTATACTGGGTTGTATTATTGTTGTGCAAGAAACACACTGGGTTTGATAGTTAATAAAGTCTTTTTTGGAAGCATCTGATTGGAATATTTTGCTAAGAGCGACAAAATGTAGAAACGATTTTGGAAATTTTTCATTTGATTTTCAAGTAGATATGGGCGATTCATTCAATTAGAATGGAGCAGATGATTGTACTTAAATGTTGAATCTATTATAGAAAAATCCCAGTATTGAGAAGGGAGTTTTCTATGGGTCAGGGATGAACATGCCGCTTTCATTATCGCCCTGTTAATACATTCGGCAGGGGAGTGGGGTTGATTGGGTGTTGTTGTTGTTTTTTCAATGACGTGATTGGTTAGAAATGATGTGAATAGGTGTGACAAATATTCACGTGCATTATCAGATTGAAATCTGAGTGTGTGACGGCCATGTATTGATTTCATATAGTTCATTGTTTCTGGAATCAGTTGAACCAATTGCGCTCGTGACCGTATTGGTTTGGATATCACAAAACGTGACGCGATTTCAATAAAAATCAAAATGTGACGATGAGATCTACTAGACGGAAACGATATGGGACCCACTGTATCAATGGAAATAGATGTTCCAGCGATATTATTGTCAGTCATTGATGTGCGGTGTGGAGACTGGGACGCTTTTCCATCTGCACAGGAGGAACAGATAATGAAGAATCATGGTGGGATTTTGATGTGATTGATATGCCGATATTTTCTACTATTGATAATGGTACAAAGGAGTGGTATGGATGCATGATTGAATGTAAAATGGGCAGCGCCGATGTAATGATTTGTTCATGGATGTGGTACTGAATGGTGCAAAGAAGTAATTAGACGTTTTTTTGCTGATGATGAACTTTTTATAGTTTTTGTTGCATTTTCGGATGACATGGATTTTGGTTTTTCAAAAATGTATGAAGTTGTTGTCTTCATCGTGATGTGGGTTCCAGCATGGAGTGTGCTGATGAAATGGGGGAGTTGGGTGGTAATGGATGTAGATTTATTGGTTTGCATACATTTCGTTTTGATTGTTGATGATTTATTTTGTAAGAAGAGTTGTGCAATGAGGCTATAGGTTTTGGTATTATAGGTTTTGGTAATGTACTTTTTTTGTGATGTAAGAGAAATTTATTGTGAAATTGTTGTTTTACCTGGAGCTGTTATTGACCGAACCAATACCAGAATTTCAGGAATATTAGGCGTTGTTACTTCCTTTGTTTGTAGGAAGCGTTGTGCGTCTGTGTTTCCGTAACTGAATGAATGCATTGAAAAGGCGTAGTTTTTGAGTGGATGTGACATCTACTAGGCCATACAAATTTTGGGGGTCCGTGAAGGCTACATACAGAAAACTACAGTGTTTGCATGGTTACGGATGGCAACTGAAGGAAAAATCCACACAATTTGAAGATAAAATGTATGGGACATTAGATGTGGCATACATACACTGTATGCTTTAATGTATGAGGCATAAAAATTTAATAAAGGATGGCGGAGAATAAATGGAAGAAATAGTCCGTGCCAACATTCATTGTTTAAAAAATTACACCAATGTATCATTGAAATTTTCTTTCATACACAGGAGATTTTTGAGTATGTAATCTAGGCTCGTAAATACACACTGTGTATGAGACGTTGAATGAATACTTCATATAATACTGCGAAAAATGTAGTTTGTAATGTAAGTCACGTTGAATTTTACATTCATGTGTTGAATGTTTGAGTGTATATACAATACGTTAATTCATTTATATGCAGTATGCAATCGTCAATGGTTCATCCATTTCTCGTTCATTTCATGAATGAGAAAGTGGATGGTTATTGCGTTTTATGATGTTTATATTTGCTATATGTAGGAATGATGTGATGGAATTTGGGGATGATATATAGAATAATAGCAATATACATTGCAATACGCGTATTCCAATCATGATATATACGATTTTAATATTTTAAATATTTGTGATATCATGAGATATAAAATCGAAGATTTTGATAAAAATAAGAGAAGATCGCAATAACAAAGAAATATAATATTAAGAAACGTGATAGAGAGGAAGCTATGAAAAACTGTTTGAAACAGGGAAAAGTTAAAGGAAGTAGAAACTATGTAGTAAAAGAAGAATGAGAACCATCATAAGAAATGACCAAGAAACGCATCCAATAAGCATATATTATAATATCATGTTATATGATATATATATAACGAAATTGTTTATTCTCATATCCATCCCTTATCTGTGAAGAGATGTACCATATGGATCTGCAGACATATAAAAAGGACATTAACCAATATAAAGAATATAAAAAATATTAGAAAATTTAATATGAAAAGATCATGAAATAGGAATTTGAGTATGAAACCATAGACGGAAGAGAAATACAAACAAACATATTTACCTGAACCAGGGTAGTCGAAGAAGAGAAGTAACATGTAAACGAAAATCAGAAGAAGAAGTGAAGGTAGAGGAAGGTTACCAATTATCATTGGAGTTATACTGAAATGTTTGAATGAATTATTACTTAATGAATACTTACCTGTGCTAAAATGTTGACTAATGCGATAAGTTCGATAGGAAATGACATGTATGAGTCGATGTTGAATGTCCAGAATGAGTGAACTGTCATCGTGTTCGGATCATCATTGCAAGTTGATCGTTCATAGTTATGCCTTGTTGATGGAAATGTGCGCTTATCGGGAAAATGTAGGTAATGGAATTGTATGACATCGGCACATAAATTGCTGATTAGCTGAATTTTAATAACTGAAAAGGCACACAGTGGTCATTTCTTGTACTGAATTATGGTAACGGCAGATCTGAAAAATGTTGAGAAATCGAAAAAAATACTATTGCCATTAAAACTTCCAAATTTTTTTTAATGTAATGAAAAATCAAGTAAACATACAACAGAAAATATTAAAACAATTTCACAATCCTAAAATAAAACAATAAAGAGAATTGAGGGATCCAAAAAATTAAATGTGGACGTAAGCGTTCTGCCACGTGTATTCTATGAACGAAATGGTGGGGTGTCCTCGAAATCTATCAGACGACACCACAAGTATGTGGCTATAAAAACTTGGAATGGGGATACAGATGCATGACATGAAAAAAATGGATACATATGATGTATGATACTGGCTCTGAAATGTATAGGCAATGTACAAAATATATTTCAGTCGGTTATGTAATTAATGTGTCGTGTGGTAATTTTCAATAGATCATAACATATGCAGCTATTTACCCAACTTTTGCTGTCACAGAACACAGATGTAGCTTTAAACCGGATAATTAAACAGGAAATTGAACAGAAACATCTTGTATTATCATGAACGGTTCCGATGGACAACAGTATGGACGCCGAAAGCCGACTGGTAGTAGTGGAACTATAGCTAAACCCGTATCGTCATTAACGGAAATGGTATATGAAATGGACGAGAGCAAATCTGGCGTTCTAAACAAGTCGTTGGCTCTATCGTTAAGTATCATAGAATCTTGTGTTGGAAGGAAGAAGGTGGAAGAAGTTATTAACATCATCTGCGACGCTGACTTTGATGCAAGATTATTCTTAAAGCAAGTACCGTCAGTTGAATACTGTAAAGAGATTACGGCTGAAAATGTGATGAATTGTCGGGAAAGGAAGTGAATGGTTAAATGATATGTATGAAACTGGGGTGTTGAAATTGAACAAATATTCAACTCACTTTGATGTTCTCCCTGTTTTGTTATTATTTGTTGGTGTACCTAATATTAAAAAAGTAACATTATAAAGTTGATTACCTTCAAGTACTTTGTGATATGATCACTACTACAGTCAATTCGTTAGTTATTGTTTACGAAATTACAATGTGTACTGCATGTTTTATTGAGAGCGTTCAGTTTCTAAAATAGTAGCCTATCTGAAAACTGTTATACTATGATTTTTAATGAAGAAGGGACAGCTTCAGAAATAGACTACTTGAGCTCACATTATCACCATGATGTTATAGATGATGCAAACACATGGGTGTAAAGGGGTTTCCAGCATGGTAGTAAACACATGCTTATTATGGGCCTGATCAGTGATCGTGTCCATAAACACGGTACTGTAAGCTAATCGGGTGGTAACATGGGGAGTAGTTGAACTTATTAGAGGAATTTATTTATTATGTCTTATTTTAAAGACTGTTTACGTGCTATTCCTATCATATAAAGCATGTTTTAAACAGGCTGTGTCTGGAATGAAATGAAATAAGGTACAGAAATGATGAAATTTCCACTCCATATGGTGATTGAAATTTTGTGGAAAATCAATTAATTGATTTTCCGCAAAGACTCGAACTCCACATGTGGTCAAAATTGCATACAGTGTCTACCAGAGCCATAGTGTAGTGCACTTTTGACTGCAAGGTGTACACATATACTATCGTAGCAGTTACATGTTGTTCCAAACTGTGTTGGAACTTCTTCCATTATCGAACGTTGAAGATATTATTGTAGCAGGAATAAAAGATAATCTTCAATTTATTGCGAATCATTTACTGTTCTGAAATCAGTTATGGCGAATGGCAGTGGCGTCAGAATTCGTTCAGGAAGATTGTCGGGGTCAACAGTGGAAAATTCGGAACGCCCATCGAAAGCGCGAGGGTGTTTAGTGGCGGCAGTGACGATGTGGTAGATGGAATCGGTGGGCCCAGTTCTAACATAATTGTGGAAGGGCGCGGTGTTGGTCGAAAACGAGGTAGAGGTAGGATTCGTGGAGTTCGTGAAAACCGAAGAGGAGGTAATGGTAGAATAGGTGGAAGTCGTACAAACGAGTCGTCATCTAGGAGTGGTATTGATGAAGTGAACAATCGTAACACGGAAGATATGTATTGCAGAACGGATAGTGATGTGATTGGAAATACCGGCGAAAATCGTAGAAATGCTACCGGTGTGAGTGGTGCATTGGACAAATTTTCGTCAGTACAAGAGGAAGTAAATTTCGAATATTTCCGTCGGCTGGAAGAAGATGTTCGAAAACAAACTGCGGAGAACACAAGACTTCCTGTTTTGATGAATGAGTACAAGGTTTCGGCCAGTGCGGAAGCACTGCAGGTGTTGAGTAAATAGGTTTCAATAAAGGCTCTGCAATCGGAAGTTATGAAACTTGATCGTAAGAATGTTGAAATAAAAGGAATGGTGCATAGTTTAGAAGTTCTGAATGAGGAACTTCTTAAAAAGATGGGAGATAACAACAAGAGTTTTGTAAAGCATGTGGAGAGGATGATAAGGCAAGTTCCAACGAAATATTTTGGAATTGAACTGGCAGTATACCTGAGAATGCAAAAGTGGGGAATCAAGGAAATGTGTGAATTGGAGCCAAACAATGAGCGATATTCCAGAACTGAACGAACAGAGCAGGACCTTTCATAGATAATGGCATGAAACAGTCGGACGGTTCAATGATTTTACCAACACCAATGGCCTTTCTCTGCACTGGAAACAACATATATGTCTCCTCCATCAACAGCGAAACAGATATTATATTTTCATTACTTAGAGCTGAACTTTCATGCGGTGAAAGCGTGAACATATATCGGACAAAAGAAATGAGGGATGAAGTTGTCGAAGATCTATAAAAAGTTGGTAGTTTATAGGGGCGTTTGAGACAGTGGTCATCTGACTTTTGTAGTGGAAGGAAAAGAGCTGCAAAAGACAGATTCTTTGAAGCACTTGGCTATGGATGGATCTCTACTATCAAGATTCAATTTGAAGGAATCCGGTACAACGGAGCGAAGGGAGGCGAAAATTGCTGTCGTGAAGAGAAAAATAATGAAATCCAATAGAAACGGTGTGTTAGACATGTCATGGTGGCGTACTGCGGACCTTCCAGATATTGAATTATGGGAATGTGGCAGTTCTGTTGAACATTAAGTTGACCGACATGACGACGATGAAGAAATGTTGAATCTGTTTAGAAACATGATTGGGCCTGCGGTACGCA
>JAULBU010040895.1:0-14478 GCA_032358235.1 Odonthalia washingtoniensis | reverse complement strand
GATTATGATTATGATTATGATTATGATTATGATTATGATTATGATTATGATTATGATTATGATTATGATTATGATTAAGATTTTGATTAAGATTTTGATTAAGATTATGATTATGATCAAGACTATGATTATGATTAAGATTATGGTTATGGTTATGGTTATGATTACGATTATGGTTGTGACTATGATTATGATTATGATTATGATTGTAATTGTGATGTAAAAAGAATCGAATTAATCTGCGTATAATATAACATAAACTTTGAATTTTGTAATCTCTATGATTGGTATTATTACTTAAAACTGTAAATGAATGTTCGTGAAGCATAATAGTATAAATTAATTCTCTATTAATAGAAATTGAAGATCGATGATTTAATAAACTTATTAAAACTTCCAAGCTCATACCAATATATTCTTTCACATTATCATCACCATTATTATTTTGTTTTCCTAAATATTCCATGATTCCTAAAACTTTTTCGCTTATCATCCCATTTATACCATTAGTTTCATTC
This sequence comes from Odonthalia washingtoniensis, assembly GCA_032358235.1. NCBI lineage: Eukaryota > Rhodophyta > Florideophyceae > Ceramiales > Rhodomelaceae > Odonthalia > Odonthalia washingtoniensis. Next base: position 13,960 of record JAULBU010040895.1, on the reverse strand, counting down.
CCTACATTTATCATTATACCAAAACATCCTTTAATTATAAATTCATCAGTTTTATCTTTACTTTTACGTCTTATAGATTGTTGTATGATTTTGCAGCATACTCCTAATATAATATTACTCATATTCATTATTAATTTTTTATCTTTACGATCCATTTCTTCTTTATTATTTTTAAATAACGTTGTATATTTCATCCATGCTACTGGCATAGGTATACTATTGATAGCTTGACAAAATCCAAAGTCTTTAGTTAATATTAATAAAATACTAATGCAAATATGATTATCAATACCATGCCTTACTCTTAATGATCCAAGTAATGGACATAATAAAATCTCAGGATCTGTTCTTGCTAGTGTATATGTACGAAATTTCCTATTTCTTATTAATAATTCATATCCTAATAAATTTCCTCTAGGTGATCCAATCCATTTACCAAGTATATCATACAATTTACTATATGAATAATATACCATACAATTATTTTCATTTGCTGTTGTTTTTAGATCATGTGCATCATGTATATTATGTAATACATTTGAAAATTCATTTTTTTGTCGCGAAATACATAAAACATTCAATAATGCTAATGATTGTTCACCTAATCTTACTCGTGTTTCACCACTTGCTTTATCGTCTTCTCCTTCTCCTTCTTGATTTTTGTAAGTAGTTGCTGTTGATATATTCATACGTAGCACCGGAAATCCGAATAATGTATTTGATGATGTTGATGTTGATGTATTAGTAGTACCTACAGAATTATCATTATCATTATCATTATCTTTATCATTATATTTATATTTATATTTATATTTATAGTTATAGTTATATTTATCTTTATCTTTATCTTTATCTTTATCTTTATCTTTATCTTTATCTTTATCTTTATCTTTATCTTTATCATTTTCATTTTCATTTTCATTTTCATTTTCATTTTCATTTTCATTTTCATTTTCATTTTCATTTTCATTATTATTATCATTTTCATTGTAGTTTTCACTGTAGTTTTGGTTTTCATTATCGTTTTCACTATGTTGTCGTTGTTTTGGTACAGATGTTGAAAATACAGAAAATACATCGGAAATACCAGCTTTAAAATTGATGGCGGCAGATGCAGATGATGTTAGTGTATCCCATGCATGCCATATAGTAGATGTATCAGGTATTAATGAAGTAGATGTATTATAAAAAGAGGAAGAAATATTAGAAGTAGCGATAGAATTAGTAGAATTAGTAGAATTAGTAGTGTTATTATTATGTACAGACTTATTAATATTAGAATTATGAAAAGGAAAAGTAGAAGAAGATATGATATCAGTTGTGAAAAGAATTGAAGGTTGAGTATATGGCGCACCTAATGCAACTAAATTTAATAATGCAACAACAATACCACAAGTATCATGATAATATCCAATTACCATTTGTTCATCATTATGATCAATAAAAATATGTAATAATAAAGGTAAGGCAATATTGATTAAACTAGTAGATTGATTATAAAATTCGCGTATAACATCTAAAACAGCTATAACAAGATTCCATCTTAAAGATTTAGCAAAATCAATTCGATCACAAATTTGTAAATCATTTTCTGAAGGACCTGAAGCAATAGCTAAATAACCTTGCACTGAATTATTAGCTAAAGATGTTAAATTTCTAATTACAATAAATGAAAAATATAAAGCACCATAACAGTTCTGTTTTTGACGAATATGATGTATTGCAGCTCTTAATGAAATTGACAATGTCAATGCATATTTGGATTTTGGATTTTCTATTGCTTTTTGAATTAATGGTTTTATATCTTCTTCTCTTATTCTTGATATTTTATTAAATATTTCATAATAATATTTAGTTTCAGGGTCTGTCGGTGGTGATTCCGTTGCATTTATTAACTTAAATATTATATCGTCTGATGGTAAAGTTGATTCAGTTGTTGTGTTGTTGTTTGGGTTGTCTGCAGAGTTTGCAGCCCCCATTTCAATCTTGAGAAACGATGCGTCAATTTGTTGTTGTTGATGCTATTTTAAAAAAGGAAAATACTCCTCCACGATGGAATAACAACAAAGTCGTAAAACAATATTTGCTCTCTGAAGTCAGATGATGTCACTAAAAAAATAATAATGAATGCAAGGAAATAAAATGGCAAAAAAAGTGAAAATAAAAAATACTTCATTTAGCGTGGCACACACACACAAGCCACAGACAGTAATCAAAATTTAAAAAGATTATTTTGCAATAAATTTAATCTTGAACAACGACAACCCACAACGACACCAACAGCGATAATATCGACCACGACCCACGATTATCGCTGACGACGATGGATGCACCAACGCCGTGCAGAACATTATACGTGCGAAACCTACCAGATAAATTACCGAAGCAAAAACTACGCAAGTTATTACATGCGGGATTCTCAACACATGGAAAAGTTGTGTGGATATCAGCTGAAAAAAGTAAAAAATTAAGAGGCCAAGCGTTTATAACATTTGAACAACAATCATCAGCTACCACAGCATTACATGCATTACAATCTACACAGTTCATGTCAAAAACTTTACAAATAGCATATTCAAGGCAAGAAACTGATCGTTCACAAGGAATTGCATTTGGTGGCCAATCAACAGATTCTATCAAGACAAGAGCTACCAAACGTCGACGTATACAACCACCATCACCATCACTAGCACACGTTCAAGGAGAAGACGGAAGGAAAGAAAAAGAAAAAGATGCTGTTGTCGTTGTACAACCTAACAACATTTTATTCGTGCAAGATTTACCGAACGGTAGTGATTTAAAAGATCTATTTGCGCGATTTGCAGGTTTTGTTGAAGTTCGTTCAGTACCTGGTAAAACAGATATTGCATTTGTTGAATTTGAAACAGATGCACAAGCCGCTATTGCTATGTCTGGTTTACATGGACAACTCATTGGGAATCCCCAGCAACCTATCAGTGTCACATTTGCCAAAAAGTAAAAAAACAAACAAAGAGAAGGACAATCAAACATAAATTTCTATTTACACGTGTGTACAATATGAGCCCATGAATGGCGGTAAATGTTGGTCTTCAAATGAAAGCGCGCCATCGCCCGTCCCGTCGCATGTTATCGACATCCGAGTAAAAAGAAAACAAACAACAACATGCAACTTGTTGGTGAGGAGAAGCAAACAAGAATAGTTTTACAAAAACAATATCGAAATACGGTCTGTTTTTATTGTAAGAAAGCAACACATTCATTTCATAATTGTCCATCACGGCCATGTTATTTATGTAAAGCAACCGGACATGTGTCTGTGCTATGTCCTTTTAAACCTAAAGCCATATCAAAGCCATCTCAACAATCACATTCATCAGCATATAATTTCATTCGTACTAGAGAACTGACATCAACCGATTTACAATATCCATCTAGACATTCATTATATAATCCATTACAATCAGCATATGTTTCATATATTGTTGATAAAATACATTCATCTCGTATAACAGCAGCTGAATGGACGCCTGATGGATCTGCTATATTAACAGGTGATAAACAAGGAATTTTACGAATTTGTAAACTACCTGGTAATATTTATAATTACAATGGTAAATTTGATGTTACACAATTTATTAATAACAGCAATAATATTAATCAAATTAATGTACATAAATGTAACATTAATTCATTAGCTTTTGATGATTCAAATCGTAATATTGTTTATTCAACTTCTGGAGATGGCACTTTATGTTCAGCACGTCTTGATCATAATGTTGATGGTGATGGTGAAATTTTATTTAATTTTAATCATGATGGATTTGTGAGTAAAGCTACTTGGAAGATGGCAAATGGTTTAACATATGATACAAATCATAAAAATTTATATGTAGGTTCATCACGTGGTAGTATAGTAAGAATTGATGCAAGAAGTCCTAATGAAGTAATATCAAATGATAAATTTCATGGAAATAAAGTAACAAGTATAAATATTAATCCATGTCAATCAAATTTATTAGTTACTGCAAGCAATGATGCAAAAGTTTGTCTTTGGGATATTAGAAAATTTATACCTGATTCATCATTAGGTACATATATACATGATCGTATAGTAAGTAGTGCATATTTTTCACCAGTATCAGGTAGTAAATTATTAACAACATCATTGGATAATCGTATACGATTATGGAATGATATTAATCTATTTCAAGGTGATTGTAATTCTTATGTACATTCACAACCTGATAAAACTATTATACATTCACATGATTTTAATAGATTTTTATCAACTTTTAAATCTGTTTGGGATCCTAAAGATTGGTCTGAAGATACTTTCATGTGTGGTCGTTCCTTAGGTGAAGCTTATAATGATAACACCATAGATACTAATATTTTATTAAAACCGATTGATATTTTTTCTGCTAAAACTGGTCATATTACAATGTCTTTAGTTGATCGATCTGTTCAACTTACATGCACTATCAATAAATTCTGTCCTGTTGCTGATGTTGTACTCACTGCAGCTTCTAGCGGTATATGTTTATGGAGTAGTGAACATTCAAATGATAAATCTGATGACGATAAACTTGGCGGTTTGGTTGAAAGAAGTGGTGGTGATGATAATGGTGATAATGATGACGGTGATGATGGATCAGGTGGGAAAAAAAAAATGTCAGTGAAGGTTACTCGTAAAACAAAACACAAGTAAAGTGAAGATTTTCTTTTCTTCCACTATCTTCCTTCGTTTATTTTATTATATTATATATATAATTTTTTCTCTTTGTGAAAATGTTAATGCATAGTTCTTGATTTTGATTGCTAAAATAAATATATGTAAATACATGCATTGGGTTATAAAAAACTACAAACTAAAAGGGATTCTCGAAACTATCAAAAATAAAGGAAAACGTTTAGTAAAGAAGGAAAAAGGTGAAGACTATTATGCAGGTTAAGACTCAACTGGGGAAAATTCCTTTCGTACAACAGGATGATTCGGTGAGAAAGGAGTGGTGTTATGGTTATTATCTTGACCACGCCTTGAAAAATGTGGTTGGTTTTGTTGTATAGGTAATCTTACATTCCTTGGTACGGCACCTACTTTAGAAACTCTTAAAGTTGAAGAAAGTCGTCTTTGTTGTGACACAGCTTCATTCCTTCTTACATCAATATCTTGTTGTTGTTGAGATGTACGAAAATTGTGTTGTAATGATTGAAGCTGTTGTAATCTTAATCTAGGATCTAATGATATATCATTGTGTGATCTAGTGAAAACCGCACTATGTGTAGAAGATCGTCGTGGTGGTAGCCTTCTACTACTATTACTCGTAGAGTGGTTATTATTATTATTATTAATATTATTAGAATTATTTAAAAGAGAGGCGGTTGTTTTGGTAGGAGTGAAGAGTGATTTGCGTCGCGAGATAGTAGCAGATTGAGGAGATGGAGGCTGAGGTGGAGGTGATATGATTGGAGTTGATGTGGATGTATTGGAATACATATTGGGACGGAGTGAAGAAGATCGACGAACTCCTGATGGAGAGACTATTGTAGTGGTAGCAGCTGTGGGTGACCATTGTGAAAAGTTTGGTGTTGGCGTGAATGTACCAAGAGATGATGAATATGAAGGAGAACAAGCTATTGAAGACTTTTGTTGCTGCTGTTGTTGTTGTTGTTGTTGTCGATGATAAAGACGTTGATGAGATAATGAACGTGGCAATCGCGAATGGTACTGATTTTGTTGATATACAGCATGAGGAACATGAAGATCAAAAGGTTGCTGTGAATATTCATGACCTAATTGAGTATTCTCATAAGCAGAAAGATCATGAGGTGAATATTGTGACATACTATCATGTTCATCGTCATATACAACTTCTTCTTCTTCTTTAAACTCTTCTTCACCATACATCGGTGGCTGTAATTTAATCCCACTTCTATAACCATTACTATAATCATTTCCATTTACGTATCTACCTGAAGAAGTTAAATATCCATGATTTCCATCATATGGCGACCCATGTCGAAATCCACTACCACCACCATACCAATTATATCCATACCGCCCAGGTACACCCGCTGAACGAGGTGCAACAGGAGGGTATACAGCTCGCTGTTGTATGCGAGGAGGTGGAATTTCCCATGAAAGTTGTGGAGGTTTTGTATGCTGTAATACGCTTGATGAACCATTCATCGAAACTTCAACTTTCACTTCTTCTTCTTCTCTTTCGTCTTGTATCTTTGGAGATAATTTTAAATCAGCTGGTATAGCGATGTTAAATTTAGCTTTTTGATCTTCTTTATTATACGTAGGAGATGGAAAGAGCGGCGATGGTCTGTACACATTTGCTACGTTAGATGGTGTTGAAGGCGGTGTGACGAATGGTGAAGGTGGTAAGAATGAGAAACGACGACGTAATGATGAACTTGCCAGCGATGTATGAGGTTGAAATGGAATCGGTGCTGAGTTTCGATGATAGTCTACTAACGTTGGTTGTTGTTGCCGTTGTTGGTAATGACGTGGTGATGTCGGTGGTGATAAATCTTCGAATTGTTTTGGATGCAGGTTTGATGATTTAGGAGATGATGAAGGTTGAGGAGGTGATGAAATCAGACGAAGATATGTAAGATCATCATCTGATGGTCTTGCAGCTGGTGATAAGTCAGCCTCACATAAATCATGTTCGAACATGTCGGATACGGGACGTGAATAAGATGATGCTGTAGACAATGGTGTACTAGCCCTTGTAGAAGTTGGTGTTGCAGCTGTTGAGCCACGTTCAAAATCATTCCCATCATCATCGTCTTCACTTTCACTTTCATTTTCACTTTCATTTTCGGAATCTTGTTCTAACTGTAGAGGAAGACGTTGAAGACGATTGGATGGCTTTTGATGGAGAGGTGTACAATCGCGGTCTGGCGGTGACCGCAAAGGTGCAGCAGTCGTTGTTATATTATTCGAATTGACAAAGGCTCTATGTATCCTTTTTTGTGGTTGATTGTTGATAGATTTATTTATTGTTGGGATGGGCGATTTAGGTGGTGAAGAAGATGAAGAATGTATACTTACGGAGAGTCGGGTGGAATGAGAAGGAGTTGAAGATATGGACTTGGAATCGGTAGAAGTAGGAGAAGGAGGAAGTGGTGGTGTCTGTGGATGAGGGACATCTTGCAGAGTGATAATCTTTATATCTACAAAAGATAAATCCTTTTTAGCAGTCACAGTATCATCTTTGTTGCTTTCAATAATTTTGTCCTGTGACAAACGTGACTGTGACAGCTTCTTGTTTGCAGTTTCATTTTCATTTTCATTTTCATTTTCATTTTCATTTTCATTTTCATTTTCATTTTCATTTTCATTTTCATTTTCATTATGTTGGTTCTTCTCTTCGCCAACATCATTTTTCATTTCATGGTTGCTTACCGAATCAGGTACGAACGCATCCCACAAGCGTTTGAGCGACGACCATAATTTCAAAGGAGTTGAAGAATCCATTTCTGGATCAGGAGTAACCTTCGGCTTCTGTGACTGAGTTGAAAAAGGTGAAGGTGAAGACGGCATCGAAGGAGGAGGTGCGGGAGGTGATGGCGGGAATGGGGTTTTCGGGGTTTTCGGAATTGGTGGAGACAACGGAGTATCAGGCCAAGTATCAACAGTTGAAAGTACGGAGCGTGTAAGGTCAGAGGGTAAGTCCAGTTGGTCTGCTAATGCATTCAAATCCAACGGTTGGACATTACTCAAACTAAGTGGCGGAGGTGGTCGTCTTCTAGTAGCTTTCTTCTTATTCTGAGTGGATACGCGTGACACAGGCATGTCTAGGATGTTTGTTGTTGTTGTTGTTGTTGTTGTTGTTGTCGATGTTTACCACGAGTTTCTCAATAAAGCTTTAATTGGGTTAGAAACATAATCGCAAGATCATTCGCAAACTGCCAGACGAGAAAGTAGTTGAAAAGTAGTTGAAGTGGACGGAAGTGTGTTGATGTCGTATAAGTTTGGCAAGGTGCCGCTCAGGTTTGGCTCTGTTCCCCTAGAGTTTTACCTCCGCGTCAGGCCAGCATCACTTGTCTCAAGTGCATAGGCGAGGCACATACACCATGACTTTTCACGTGGCATTATTTGATTTTACTTAATTTTTTTGACGAATGTTCGACTCATTGTTGATCTGGAATTATAAAGTTCCCTTCTGTACACATCCACATACAGTGTAATTTACAATTAAAAAGTTTACAGTACTTGATCCTCTTCCCTACTGTATCCAGCTTGACATGTCAGAACAAAGTTCTCCGCCATTGCTTGTTCCCGCCTTTTTTCTAAATCTCTAATTTTCCGTCTTCCTTCCTCAATGTCCTTTGCTAGTTGTTCTACCCATTTCTTCTTCCTGTCATTACTTCGCGCGGCACTCAGACGATTTCTGTGTTTTCTAGCCGCTAACAGTTTTTCTCGACTTTCGTAGTGCATTCCTAATTTCTTTCCCTTCGCTCCACTACTACTACTACTACTATCACCTTCACATTGTCTCAATTCTTTCTCATCCGTTGAACTCGTCACTAATAGCCTCGGTGCCAATATTTTCAATTCACTACATTTGTTAATTATTTTACCTTCACTACTACTATCACCTTTTGATACCAGTGGCCCACTATTACTACCAGCACTGCTTACAATGACGAAATCTTCTTTTTCTTTTCCTTTTTCCAATTCCCATGACTCACATTCTTGTACCAATGCATCCAATGCAGAGCCGTCCATCATATCAAAATGATTATTTTCAATTAATTCCACAACCTCCCTTTCTAAAATTGCGGCATCTCTGGCATTTTCACATCCGTTACAACCAGGTACGGATAAAAATCGTTCATCTCCTGATGAAGCACTTAAAACATCCATGTAGTACACTGATGCAAATCGTTCAATCATTTCTCTACAATCTGTGACTAAATTAGTTGCTAAAACACGTCCCGTAAACGTTGACGTATAGTCAGTCACGGCCGGGGAATCCATTCTTAAAGATGGTGTATAAAATGATCCAGCTAATGCTTTTCGTAATTCACTAACCGAGTTCCGTATTTTAATCTCATCAAATAAGCCACCAGCCGTCACACTACTACTACTGCTACTTCCGCCGCTGTTGAAAGAGTAATTAGGGACATGAATAGGTGTACAATCAGAAAGGATTCCATTATCATTTGGTTGTTGTACCCATGGTTGAAAATATTGTGGTTTTTGTAAAGTTATCGTGCCTTTTCTACGTGATGGAAATGGTTCTGGTTGTAATGCACTGTCCATTGCATCTAATACCTCAGAAGGTGGCGTATATGTTGGGTGTTTTATCAAAGATTCATTATTAGTATTTCTTACATTTTGTTGTTCTGGTATATGTTCAGGAGGACGCGTTCTATATTGAATTTGACTTATCATCCAAATAGGTAGTGTAGGTAAATGAGGCCATTCATATTCAACAGCAGGCACAGCCAATAAATATTGTTCCACACAACTAGACAAAACACCTTGATGACAATCAGTGGTAGCAATAGAAGCTTTAATACCAATACATTTTGGTACCCCACCGAAGACAATGTGTATGATATCACCAGTGAGTGAATCACAAACAAATCTACCTGCACAAGGAGGGCCAAACGGATTAGCTCTGAAACATATGTTTTCATGATCAGGATCATGATGTAGGAAGTAACCTAGTGTATAAGTTGGAGGTAATGTAGCGACAGGTATATAAATGGCATGTTGTAATGAAGTCATTGTTGTACTATCAGATGGGAGAGCAGTGACCAAGTGATTAGGAAATGGTGTGTGATGAATGGATGGCGGGTAAAGCGGATTCGGGTTTGTTTGAAGACGTTGGGTGTTGAGTTACACATGTCGATAGCTTTGCAGGTGGTAACGGATGATTACGATGAAATGGAGAATTAAGAATTTCAGAAAATAAGAAATCGGAAATTGAACGATTGGATTTCGGTAGAAGAAGTGCTGCTTCGAGTGATTGAATCAGTTGTGAAGCGACGGAGACCAGTCCACTTTGGCTAAATGTTGATGTTGACATCTTTCCTGTGGTTACTAAGGAAAGAACAAAGAACAAAGAACAAAAAGAACAAGGCGATATTCGATATTTGCTGGGAAAAAAGCTTTCGAAGTGTACATTGTCGATACGACATTACATTTTTGAAAAGTATCTGCACTGGGCCAATTAGATGAGGTTGATTTAAAATATTGTACCGGTTCCAGATTGGCATGCATCTCTTTGGATGGTAATTGAAATAAGATTTTCTTTTACTTTTTGATGGTTTCGACATTTTAAAATTTAAAACATCAACAAACATCTCAAAATGCAATGTCATTGTTGTCCTAAACATCTGTAATTTTATTTTGCGAGAACAAGACAGTAAATAATTTATTTACTACGTACTGTAAATGTCTTTTAAAAGTAGCACTACGTTGACGGTGTAGGAAGTTACGTATAATAATGGCGAACTGTTGTTTTGGGTTTGTAGCGATGGGCAGATCGGGCTATCCTCCGAAAAGGCTAATAGGCAGGCTATGATTAGCGCGAAAAGCAACTAAAAAGCCTAAGGGTACCGAAAAGGTCACCCCGTCCCATGCCCGAACCGTCCCGTGGGTCGTCTCTCCGTGAAGGGGAGCGCAGCGCAATAAGTATAGCGATCCGTCGCGTACTGTCGGTAGACTGAATTTAAAACATTGGTTTATCTTGGTGGGTGAGCTTTTGGTGGTTATCGCAACGAATCGGCAGCAGTAAGGGGAAAGCGTAGGCACGATATAAAGAGAAAATTAAAGATTTTCAGTAAGATGGAGTTATTTAGATGCGGTACAACCGCAGAAATAGGGATGAGTGTAGATGAGGAGGGTGTTACGAACGCGAGGAGCCATCAGCCGGATTACCCTTTGTGCGTATGTGTAGTATCGTGGGGTGTATAGACGGGGAAAGGGGGAGCACGTCAAATTTGCGACATCTAATTAGAATGCCGAACTTTGATGATCGTCCTTTTGATAGTGCACCGAGAGTGACTGAAGAATCCGTGAGCATGACGACGTGGTGCCAGAGTGCACCTTTTAGTGCCAACCAGTCTAAGGTGAGGACCGCGGTGGAACTTTAAAGCTCGTTGATGTGGCTGAGAGCCGAAGATGAGTGGCGTTTTAATGCTCGCCATTTGTGTCGTGTTGCGACCTGCCATTGTTGTTGCCAAACAAATTGCTCGAGCTGCGGGTCCAAGGTTTGGGTGAAGTTTTGGGTAGCTACGCACTTTTTTGCTAGACACCATAGTTGGTGCACCTGGCTGGTGTAGTGTAGGTGAAACCTACCGCTCCACTTCTGGTGGATGTGTCAAATGCAGTGACAATGTGGAAGCATGGTATATTAAAATTGAGGGTAGCCAGCGGAACAATTGCTATTAAGGAGACGATCTTGGCGCGTTGCGCAAGTGATGGAGTGAGGTGGGTGTGGTGTGCGGCATAATATAGCATGAGGGGTACGTGCAGGGTAGAAGAAAGAGAGGTGCAGGGTTGAGTGGGAAGGAAGTGTTAGTATGGAAGGCCAGATGAGTTTGCCGATCCAGCGTTGTTATGTCTGGATTGGCAGTTGCGTGCAGGAATGATTAGATATTTATGCAAGGATCGCAGCAACCTTTTGTTGGTCGTACGATACCGATTTTTCACGAAGTTAATATGGAGGCCAATAAAGGTGAGGCTCATAGTGATGGGAGTAGAGAAGGAGGAGGATTTCGTCGGTTTTATCGGGAGGATGGCTTGGGCGAGAAGGAGCCGCAAGATGCGGTACCATCGCGAAATTATGGAGGCCGGCCAACAGTCGAAGAGAACTGCGATGTCATCTATAATATGGCATATAAGGGGAGAAGCGGTGGTGATGGAGAAGGGGGCGGAGGGGTGATTGAAGAATGTTGGTGCTGTGCCGATGGGGAATGGAAGTATGGATTGTCGTAAGATAAAGTAAGACTTTGAAACGAGGTTGGCGACAACTGTATGGGCGAGCACAAAACTCCAGGTAAAGCCCATCGGGAGAGATGCTTGGCGCAGGCGGAGGAGGATGGGAATGGAAAGGTTAGAGATCTGGAGGTGGTCAAAAATGTATGCGCGGAGAATGGGGGGGAGGTATGAGAGTAAGATAGTTGGTAGAGGGAAGAGATCGGCAAGGGAGTCAGTAAGGATGAGATTATGGAACATGTTGCTTATGTCGAGGAAGAAGGCCGACATAGTTCCTGAGACGGGTTCTACTTGGTTGAAGAGGGTGGGGTTAGGACGTAGTGGAGGAGGAGGGGTTAGAATGAAATGGTTTGAGAAACGGGGCCATGAAATTAGCCTATCCACGGATTCTGATTTAGAAACCGCGAAGGAAGTTAAATCAAGTTGTGGTGCATGTAGAGAGAGGGGTGAGGGACTGTGTTGGTACGTGCACCAAAAATGGAGGCCGGCGTCATGAAAACGTTCAAGAAACAGCGGATATGCAGTGGTTGGCATATGAAGTTTTTGTTTGGGTATATGATGTGATGATGATTGGAGGGCGTGGAGAATTGGAGTTTGGAAAGTCTCCTCAAAATTCGTGGAGATGTTCGACGCGATATAGAGGTCGAGGTGCTTCGTCCATTTTGAGGCCAGGTGTGGTGTGAGAGGTGCGCGGAGTGGGGAAAGAGCGAGGCGACGTGGGTCGATTTGCTTAAATTCCCATCTTTGAAAGAGGGAGGCGGGATCGGCGCACTTGTTGGAGAAGAGGTGTGGATCCGAGGAGTGATCGGTGAATTTTTGGTAGAGGGGGGGAGGGGGTGGTGCGACGTTTAGGAAAGGTGACCATTGCATTGGTAGAGCCGTTGGGTGAGCGGAGGCTGAAGTGGAGAGGATTCTGTGAATATTTTTCAGCACGGGGAGCTGAGTGGCTTTCTTTGCGTTGTTGGGAGCTTGAATGGGACGGTAGGGCTTAGGTATAGATGGTTGACAGAGGAAATGAAGGAGTTGTAGGAAAACAGGGTGTAGGAAGGAAATAATGAGGGAAAAGGGGTTAGGGATGAAGAAGCGAGGGGAGGGGGAATATAAAATGGCTAGCAGACGTTAGTATGTTGGGGGAGGATCATGTTTCTTTTTGGGTCCCTGATTGGCGGTGAGACGTTCGGAATGTAGGTTGGACTTGTAAATCCGGGCTACAGTTGCGTCCGTCATTCTTCCGAAGCGTTGGATCGTGCCGATGGCGTGAGGAAGTGATTCGTGGAAGTACTCCCAGGTTTCGAAGGATGTAGAGCGGTCTCCGTATTGCTTGTTTGCCATTGCTGCTTCGATACAGAGGATGACGAACAGGCTCGTGAGGAGGACTTAGAGTGCTGGTTGGTTCTGGACTGCGGCATAGGGTGTTTCGTAGGTGAGAATGATGATGTAGATTGCTCGAGATATCGTGTAAGCCTCCATTTATGCGTACGATGTGTTGGTCTCTGATTGCTTTTTGTGACTGGAGAAGATTTGGACGTGTTGGACTATGGTAACGCCCGAGTTGAGGAATTGGCTCAGTATTTTCTGCAGCGAGGTGATCTTCCACAAAGAGGGCTCTCGACGCCTGGTCGTTTCCCATTTATGACTGGAGCCCAGCCTTGATGTTGTCATGTATTATGCGGTCTGGGTCATGTCGAGCTATTTTGGGTGGAGGGGAGCCAGAGAGTTGAGGATCGTTGTCTGATGTTGAGGTTGCTGCTTCTGCGTGATAGCGGCGTTTGGCAGGCGGTGTGGCGGTGGAGGTGGAGAATCGTGCACTGTGAGAAGAGTGGCTTTTATGGAGTTGACGATTGCGTTTAGCACGGCAGGGGTAGTGTCATCAGATTGGATGGGAGGTCGCGGAGCGACTTTGTTGGTGACTGCGTAGTTGAAAAGAACCGCCCAGACCTGCGTTGGATAACTGTTGATGGTGGTCTGGAGGTCGTCGTAGGTGAGGCTGAGTATCTGTGTTATAGTAGA
>JAULBU010040884.1:0-14482 GCA_032358235.1 Odonthalia washingtoniensis | reverse complement strand
CCGATCTGAAAAAGAACTGAAGTAGAACTGGGATGGCGCGTACGTCCCAGTTCAGGAGGGACCAGTATCCCGTCATGCGAATGTCATATCCTCGCATTTCATGTATAAGATAAAAAGGGAGGAAAATGGAAAAAAGAGGTTAAAAGCAGGGCTATGTCCCCACGGGAACAGGGACAAAATGAAGGATTATGTCAGAAAGGACTCAGCCACGGCACAATTTGATGTTATACGTTTATCCTGCAGCCTAGAAACGATCTTAGGTTTCAGGTTGGGTTGTTTAGACATTCAGGGAGCTTACCTGCAGAGCGGTCCCATTCAAAGGGAGATTTACGTAAGACCACCGCCTGAATGCAACGCGCCACGAGGCGTGTTATGGAAACTGACGAAATTACCCTATGGCATTACGGAAGCAGGACGGCAATGGGCAAAAGAATTTTAGGCGTGGTTGATGACGGAAGCAGGATTCGAACGAGTAACAGGTGTACCACAGTTGTTTATTAAAAGAAGAAAAGACGGGAACATCGACATGGTAATAGCCAAGGTCACTGACGACCTGTTAATGGAGGGCTCGGTTGATTACATTGAGATGTTAATAATGCATATAAAAAAAAGGTTTTAAATCAGCAAGGCAATCGTGGACAGCGAAATAAAGTTCAACGGTAGTGATATAAGCCAGGATTATGATGGTAAAATCGGTCTATCTACGCAAACATATTTGAGTGAAATGGAACCTGTTTGGTTAACATCTGAACGCAAGAAGCATAGGATTGAAAGCGCGAGCGAGGAGGAGGTGAATGAATTTCGCTCGTTAGCGGGCCAATTTGTGTGGGTCGGCTCTAGTGCTATACCGCTCGCATCGTATATCGGGTCATGGATGCAACAAAGCGTTCCCATGCTTACGATCGAGGACATAGTTCAAGAAAATGGCATGCTGAAGGAGGCCAAGGAGATGAGCGCATCTATCACATTTCGACCACCGCCAATTTCTATCGACGGAGTTGTTATAACGTCATTCTAGGATGTGGCGTTTAACGTAACACAGAGTTCAAGTTACGGGAAAAAAGGCATAATAAATGGTATCAGATATATAACTAAGGCAGACGAGCACGACATTTACCATATCATTGATTGGGCTAGCATGAGACAACGTCGCGTATGCCATTCATCTTATGGAGCGGAAATCTTGGCGTGCACTGAGGCTGACGATAGAAGATACAACTTAAAAATGGGCATGGATTCAATATTCCTAGGGCGGAAATATACGCATGAATTGAACGTATATTCAAAGGGGCTGTTTGATACTGTCACCACGCTACACGAGGGTCGGGATTACCGCCTTAGTCAGAAAGTTCAACGAATACGGGACTCATTTGAATCTCATGAGATAAATGTCATTAGATGGATACAGGGTGCGGTTAATGTTGCTGACGAGTTGACAAAAAGAAGTACGCAATTCCAAAGAATGTTAGCGCGCATTGCACAAGGCGGAATGCTTCGGATGCCTGCACACAAATAATTGGCAGTTGAGAGTGACAGATGGATTTAGATAATGCATCGATCGGTTCGATAGATAGATGATTAGGGTGTGTGTAAATGTATTGAAGAGTACGAGAGATACCTATCACACGTATTTACATTGATGAATAAGTAAAATAGAGAACGGATAAATTAGACATTGGCATAAGCGACGGAGTGCATTAGTATCTGCCGCGTGATGAAAAGACACGGGTGCAAACTAGAATGGAAATTGTTAAAGCGGGAAGACGGCGACTGCGCGAGTGCATGACAAGGCATGAGATACGGACGTGTGAGTGAAAGAACGGATAAAGCGCGCACATGGATGAGAGGGCTATAAGTAGGAGACGGTTCTGAACAAACAAAATAAAGAGAATAGGAGTGAACACACCGACACATGCAGAATACCTCTTGCCAATCCTTTTGCCTTGCCTTATCATCATAAAACATCTCGAACCCCTGGTCTTTGGAGCATTACCACGACCGGCGAGATACACACCATCACCAACACAAGCTGAACGCGAAAAGGCTATTGAATTAGAAAAGAAGTAGATCCAAAAAAAGCAGGCGACAAGAAGAATCAATTTTGCACTGAGACATACCAACACGCCAAAGGCCAAGGAAGCATCTTCGATCTTACGAGACTTACCGTCCGGAGCATTAGTTCTACTATATCGTACATCGACGAAAGCATGGGAGGGACCATACCGGTTCATATCGATAGAAGGGGAGACTGTTGTCGTGCAGCTGCCGAGAGGAAGAAAGATCTTCAGAAGTTTGTGCGTCAGACCGTGGACTCGGTCTATGTTGGGAAGGAATATAACGTCCATGATGCAGGGCAAATAAGGAGATGCCGATCCAGGAGAAGACGACAAACGAAGAGAAGAGGTTTCACAAAACAATTCTAATGCTGTCTTGAATGTAGATGACGAGATCGACCTAGGAGACCAAGCAAGAAAAGGAAAATTGAAAAAGAATCCATCGCAGAAGCTGCATTTTCCAAGTCAATGAAGGATAAGGATGAACTTGACAAGCTCATGGCAGATGGCACCTTCATCCCCACTTTCGAATCAACGTTAAGCCAGGTACCAGAGTTTTCGGATAAAGTTTCATCGATGAGTTAAAAAAGGTTGAGGATAAGTTGAAAAAGAATTCACGCCTGGTTGCACAGAATTATGCAGATCAGCGTGCATGCGCAATAGCAGCTAAAGCGCCGACCGTCCAACGTTTTTCGCAACGAGTTGTGCTTTCTGTTGCTGCATGGATGACCAAGATGAAAACGTATACGCGCGACATAACACAAGCTTACATACAATCCCATTCAGAATTGGAAAGGGATGTGTACATTCGAGCACCTACCAAGCTTGGACTTGAACCAGGTTAAGTTCTGAAGGTGTTCAAACCATTATATGGGATACCAGAGTCGGGATTACACTGGTATCTGACATATTTGACGCACCACTCAGACACCTTACACATGACGAGAGCAGACTGTGATCCTTGTGTGTTGATACACAGACGTAATGGCAACCTATACGGGCTAATTTTGCTACAGGTGGATGACTCGCTGGGGCTTAGGAACCCTACAATTTCTAGAAGATGAAGAGACAGCATCAAAACAATTCCGCTGCAAACCAAGGATGACCATAACTGGTAAAGACTCAAGTTTAAACTGCATCAAAATCCTCAAAAATGAGAGAAACCATCAAAAGATTCACCATATGGACAAGATTGAGCGTCTTGAGATAGCGAAGACAAAAGCACAATTTACCAGTCAAAGAGCCCTTGCCCAATATGTAGGCGTCAAAATTAGACTAGACGTCTGCGAGCCCATACAATTGATAGCACCAGGGAACAAGCCTACGACACGACAAGAATACAAAATCGTTGACAAAAAAGATAAAGTTCTTGAAATCCACGAATGAATAAGGTCTCAACTGCGTACCTCTGTACTTGCCATCAGCCAAAATCGTCCTTCTCAATCGAAAACACGCGCGGGATGAAAAGCAACTCGGATATATTATTTTGATAGCAGACAAGAACTGACGGTGGAAAATATTTCACTACGGCAATAGTCGATGCCAAAGAATAGCCAGATCGGTCATGGCTGCTGAAGTACAGGGATTGATTTTGGGTTTCGTTTTTGCGTTCCTAATAAAACGCATGGTGGATGAAATTCTTGGTACCGAAATAAAAATAGAAGCGATGATCGAAAGTAAAACTGTGTTCAACGTCGTGACCAAGGACGGGAAAACCACAGAAAGAATATTACAAAGAGATATATTGGCCTTACGCCAAAGTTATGACGAGCGTGGATTACATCGCATAGCTTGGATTCCGGGCCCAGAAAACCTGGCAGACCTGTTAATCGAACCAAAACTTTCAACATCATTCTTACTTTTCTCCATAATGAAAACCAACACGTTTATGTTGCAACCCCACGGCTGGACACGATCACACGAACATAAAATCGCTGGAGTGTCAATGCCTTCGACATCGAGCTAATCGATTCGTGTGATCTGAAAGATGAGATGAAGCCAAGCGGCGAGAAGAACGAGGCGGGATGAAATAACACCGAGATGCGCCAAGGAAGACGCCGAGAGTAAAAGACGCCGATAGGCGAGAAAGGAGGACACCGAGAGGGAAGGACGTCGATAGGGGCGAAGGAATACGCAGAGAGGTGAGAACGCCGAGAGGTGAGAAGGAAGACGCCGAGAAGGAAGACGCCGAGAGGTGAGAAGGAGGACCCTTAAGAGAAGGAAAGAAAAGAAAGAGATTGAAGATGAATAGGAAAACGCGATGTTGATAATGTTGAAAGACGATAAAGGTGGTACAGGTAAAAAAGGGAAGAGAGAAAAATACAAGTGACAGGTTAGGTATGTATAAGGGGTGATATAAAGTATCAAGAAAACCACAGTACACTTCATTTCCCGGCAATTCTGAATGAATCCTTTATTCAAGTAACGAATGATTTATTTCAGATGCGCGTGTTAACGAATTATTTATTTCAGATACACGTGTTTCGTATTCAATAGAATCTACTGTAGTGATTTCACTACTTACCAACAGTAGGATTCTATTACACGTGTTTCCACTTCTTGACTTCAGTTCGAATTATTTCGAACTCATTATACATACCGCTCCTAGTCTGGTTGAGAGAAAACAATAAAGAAAGATAGACGCATTCAATGCGATTAATTCAGACTCAGAATTAACCCTCAGAAACGGCTCACCAACGAGCAGATCAACGAAAGTGCATCCTGCATCACCTGCAGTCGAATAATAACCGGTAACAGAGAAAATGAATCCTATCGATTATTACAGGCTTCCGATTGCCAGAAGTCGGCGGGAAGAATTTGCGTACTTTCGGATAACGAGCTCGTAAAGATACTTAATCGTATCAGGGCTATGTTGTCACTAGTTACGATTTCGCGAGACATTGAGAACCGACCTACACTGACTAAATAAACGCATTATCATTGGCTAATATCATTATCAGTATTATTCGTTAATTGAATACAGATTCCATAGTACAATTTTGCTTTTGACGTCAACTTCACTTTCTTTCCTTTATTAGCGATCGTAAATTATAACGCGAGATATGGTTGATATCGTATCTTTGTTCTTGATTATTGATAAAGTTTTGCTATTATTATTATTACGCGAACCGAAAACAGATAGAATAGTAGACGACTCCCTGAGGGTTTCGACAAAGATGGATGACTCAAGACTTGAAAATTGCTCTTTTGTGCAGAATAAGAAGTTGAGAACAGATGTAGCTGTAGCTTCGTATAAGACTTTGGATATTCGGTCTTTACATTCCATTAAAAAGGATGACGAACTTTTCCTTGATTACGGTAGCGGTCATGTTCATCATGTTCACACCCATTACTATATTCCGATTATATATTGTTCATGAATATATATTAACCATAGGATTTTAATAGCATTATCGAAAATAGTTATTTCCCCTTCATTCATCTGCGCCATGCCCTAATAAATATTTCATTCATACTCTTACTTGTCACAGTATAGTTCCTATATATGTTTCGATTTCCATTCAATCCCGTAAAAAATAATGTGCCGTTTATTCAGCTGTTACAATCTCCTCCCAATAAAACAATTTATATCCAAATTATGCGACATCCTGTGTCATTTTTTGCTTGTAAAAATGTTTCGTGAATAATTCTAATCTGTGGTACATATCGAATTCTTACATATTTTGAAAGAATAGGGATGAAGACAGTACATAGCCTCTGTTTTCATCCATTTTCTTACATAGAAGGTGAGAAAATGGAATGTTATTCCAAATGTATACTCCGCCGCATGGCAGGCCGTCGTACGGCCCAATAAAAATTATTCGCAATGGATATTATCTTGAACTGACTATTTTTGAAAAATGGATTGTTTTATAATCGATCTCTCGAGATCGAAAATGGCAATATGTATTTGGAACAAAATTTTGAAGGAAATATCGACAATCCTA
The DNA here is from genome assembly GCA_032358235.1 of Odonthalia washingtoniensis. Classification (NCBI taxonomy): domain Eukaryota; phylum Rhodophyta; class Florideophyceae; order Ceramiales; family Rhodomelaceae; genus Odonthalia; species Odonthalia washingtoniensis. Next base: position 8,481 of record JAULBU010040884.1, on the reverse strand, counting down.
AATTTCAGTGAACAGTTGTTGAAGTTCAAAGAAAGGACAAAAGGGGTTTTCAGACATAATAATGCTCTTTCGTGAAACGTATATGAAGATTTAAAGAAATAAAGTTGAAATAATCATTCTATATATAATAAAATCTACATTTGAAAACAACAGCTTTATTCATATCCTGTTTCTCCCAGCAACGGACACGCAACATAGCGGTAAACGTTTAAAATATGGGAAAACTACTCCCAATACTTTATTATGTATGAGTAATATAATATAACAGTAAGAATGTGCGTGAAAATGAATATACTATATGGTAATGTAAAACTGGATCTTTTTCAGAAAACATACGTATAAAAAGAAGAAACTAAATAATTCCGAGAAAAACAGTTTCTCTCCGTTTCAATTTCTTCAGAACTAGTACATGTTCGGGCGAATATGGAATCGGGGTTCATCCATGGAGATGGATCTGTCGTTGGCTATATCATGTGCAAGACATGTTCAAGACGGAGACTGATTCCTCCCGTTCGGTGGTCTCTTGGATGTGGACACCGAATCCCCAAATTCTTGCAATAAGTTCATTTATTCCCTTTCTTTTTATTAATATCACATTTGTTCAGGCACATATGAAATCGGGGGTCATGTTCGGGGGTCATCGAAAGAGATTGATCTGTCCTTGGCAATGTCATGTGCAAGAAATTGTCTAGGCTGGCACTGATTCGTCCCATTCGGTGTCCTCTTATATGTGGAAACCGAATCACCAGCTTCTTGCAATACCGTCTGTGTTCGGGTGAATGAATACCTACATTTATGAGGTGAATGTGTACGGATGGCCCAGGGAACTATTCATTTATTTTTTCCGATATGAACGACTGCATTGAGGCAGTCACAGGACGGTCATTAAAACGTCGTAGAATTTTCGTAGTACATTCATATTGCCCATAAATTGGAAATCTTATGAAGGCCCAGCATTCAGTGTATGTAGTTTCATGCAGATAAGAAAATTAATAGTAAATTATTATAAGAGCTGTGATTTAGGACATTGCAGTCAAAATATTTGAAATTATTTTTGTTAAAAAGTAGTAACAACAGTGCGTGTATGACCCCAAAATATAGAAAAATGAAACGTAAACCCTGGAAAGCATCCAACAATGCAAATTTGTACGTAATGAATGCCTACATTAACTAGCTGAAATGGTGCCATTCACAGTCCCGTGAGAGTACAAACACCATGTCCGTTATGTAAATTGGAATATGTGGCAGACTGAATGGTGATCATAACGGCGAGATATTTTTCAAATTTGCCAAACATTTATTGACCAGTTTATATGGTACGGTAATGGAAACCAGGTTCCCAGTACAGGTGCCACTTTAAGTCGTCAACAATATGACGAGTGGCCAGAATGCAATAGTCATAAAAACCCTGTGACGTGGGAGGTGACAGGGTTTTAGTCACAATAATATTCTTTCCATCTGTAGAGGGCGAAAGAAGTCTATTTATGAGGAATGTTATACGACAATTCCACTTGAATTTATTTCCCCCCCTTCCGTTTTCCCCTTTGTTTTTTAAATTTATTTCCCCTTCCTTTCTCCCCATTTTTTGTCGACATTCCTCGCCAAGTGTGGGAAGATAGGAAATGATTTGTCGTTTGGTGGAGGTTGGGGTACAATTGATGTCATCCTGATATTCATTGGCAGGCACAATATTATACATTTTCTCATATTGGGGTGGTTGTGTTGTCACAATCCTTTCCACCTTCTACTTCCCCCTTCTTTTTCCCCCAATTATTTTTTGTCGACATTCCTTACCAAGTGTGGGAAGGTAGGAAATGGTTTGTCGTGTAGTGGAGGTAGACATGCAATAGATGACATACTGGTCCTCATTGCGTGTCAAACTATTATTTATCTTCTAATATTTGTGGTGGTTCTATTGTCAGAATTAATTCCTCCTTCTTCCCCCTTCTTTTCTCCCATTTACTTTTTTGTCGACATTCCTCACCAATTGTGGGAAAATAGGAAATGGTTTGTCATCTAGTGGAGGTCGGGATGTAATAAATGACATCCTGGCCCACAATGGGTGGCATACTCTTATCTATCTTCTCATATTTGGGGTGGTAGTGTTGTGTCATTTTGTTTTTACAGCCTGTAAAAACAAAATGTCTCAACACAAAAACACTACCATCTTCACACCAACTGAGTCAGTGTGTAGGTGGTAGTGTTTCTGTTCTCCGAGAAGGGCAGTACGCCATATGCACAGGAGTAACACTCAATCTATCACCAATATGTCTCATTGGTAATGGTGATAGAATGGTGTTTTCACTAATATGTAAACTTGTAACATGATTATAGTAGAATCTTTCTTTATGATAGAATGAGAAATGGGTTTTAAAGTAATCGGCTGCCAACATTTTCAGTCAAAAATATTGGGGAGACGCTATAGTATAGGGAAAGTTACATAATTACTCACTGTAGATATAGTGATAAGTGTTTAATGTAGTGTACATAATAAGAGACAACTTGAAGATAAAATTACGGGAAAAATTACAATAACAGTACTACTTGTCGTTAATGTGATTAACACAAGCAGGACCATAATCAATGAAAAGTTCTTGACCAATTGCAATAGGACATAAAGCATGATTCTCCAAAGTTTTGTAAGAAGTTGCAACAGCATCAGTTCTCAACTTTCTGTTTTGCACGAGGGCGAAGTTTGCAGTTCTCGCATTATTCTATCTGTCGTTAGCCGAAGTTATATCTCCAGGGAGATAATGGAAATCATTAATGTATGTTGTAATATACGAAGGGGCAGCTACAATCCATGACTTCATTTTCGATTCATCACTTGCCGTGAATTTATGTGAACAATTGGCACCGTATTTCAGGAACTCCGCTTTAGATACGTAAAGTTAACCCTCGCCATAGGTTTTTGTGATTGATCGCCTCCTGACGATATTTTTGTAAACCAATGTTCCATAGTAATGACCGATGAGGAAACTTTCATCAATTGTATTTTCTGCGAAATCCCTCAGACCAGCTTCATCATGTTTGATTGTGGATAAATCCATGGTTTCAGGAAAAAATATAGTTTCCCTGCTTCCATTGCAAGCATCATATTTGTAGGTATTCCATCAAGGGATCGATTCTATGATATTTTCCACTTGTCCCACGGTATTGGAACACCGTTGGTAGAAAAAGATGCATCCCCAATGGATTGTGAAGTAAAGCGACAAACGTGTCTAGGGAAAGTATGAACTGTAAGAAGTCCAGGAGGAATATTCCATTCATCTCTTCTTTTTTTCAAGGCAATGGCATCCAGCTCTCTCAAATATTCTTGTGCTGCAAGTAGGTCTTCTTTTGTGCCCTCAATGTCGTATTAATTGTTGAGTAACTGACTAGCAAAAACCTCGAACAGTTGTGTCCAGCAGTATTCCAAACAGGTATCATCCATATCACCACCGAGAAATTTCCTATATTTTGGAAAAAGCATATAGCCAATTTCGACAGAAAATATACCGGCGCATGGATCCACAACCAAATCACCGGGATCGGTAAATGTGAGGAAAATACCATCACCCCTTGCCTTTAATTTTGCTCTGGTGCATTTGAATTTGTATTTAACCGGAATATTTCGTCTTAGATGAAAGGAATACCGTTTCGTTGATACGGACCCTTGGGATATTATTCATTTCATTACATGTTCCGAGATAAACAGAAGAAATGAACTCAGTATGATTGTAGTTTATCCTAGAGGATGAAGATCTTCAAAGTGTGATCCCATAACATACCATTCTTCCAGAAGTGTACTGCATATTCAACCACGGATAGAGGCGTGAGATGGGATGTTCTTGTATGTGATGCATAGTAACCTATTGTCTTCGTGTAATGGAGCGGTGTTTCCTTCACCCTTAAAACACATATTTCAGTCTTGTATGCTTTTCCACTTTCATCATTTTCGGGGTTTTCTGATGGGATTAATTCCTTCTTCGACTTAATATGTTGAACTCAGGAAGAAAAGTTCATTGCCGAACAAAATATATGCGCATGAATTACCGGTGTCAAAACAGTTTTCGAGAAATTTACCATGTATTCTACCGTGAACTGATCGTGAACTGAATTTGGATAGTCCTCGATGATTCTAATGTTGTAAAGAGTTTCTAGACCCTCTTCAAAACATTAGAATCACCTACGACTATCCAACAGCTGTTAGAATGAAATACACAATGTCTTGTAGAGTCTGACCCATAGTATCCTCATATATGTCAGTAAGGGACTGAAAATCGCGGTCATAGCAGCAGCAGTAATTTTGCATACTTATTTCCAGCATTTCATCGCTCTCAATCTCATTGTAGTCAGCTCATCTGAATCTGCTGGTTTAACATCATATTCCTCCTTAACTTCTGTCGCTATATCCGAAGATTAGTCCGGGGATATTTGTGTTTCTTTGTCGCCGGTAACCTTAGATTTCTTCTTATTTCTATCCTATTGTGTGAACGTTCACGCTTACCATTACTAGTTTGCGTTTCCCCTGGATGCGAAATGTCCTCATCGACGTCTATGATAACTTTCATGATGTAAATATCTGGAACGGATAACTTGAGAGGCTCAGATACATGAACGATTATGTCAGAAAAGCATTGCGTCAATTCCGAACTGTTCGGATCATAGAAGAAAGGATTAATCATTGGAGTTAATTCCATGTTGGAATTGGGGTCGTACAACCAAAAGTTGCACAATATTTTGTGCAAGCTGGTAAAAAATGAAGATGGGATGTAACGAAATGCTGTGTCCATTCTGTTTGTTTCTTTTCAAGCTTGTTCGGACACCATTTATTCGATATTGAATGGTGCATCATCTGCCATAAATGTTGTTTCTTGAGTAACGGGAGAAAAACCTTCATTCCTCGTAGAAATAACTTCGAATATGGATGTTGCTGAGTTGTAGACGATGTACGATGAAACCATTGTGAAAACGAGAGGCATGTTGATTGATGTTGCCAGTCGTTACCACGATTTGAAGATGGTTTTTAAAAAAATCCAATTCTAGTACCGGTGAAATGTTTCATGTTGAGAATATTTCTATTAAGCCCCTTAGAATTGTTTCTTGACATTGTCTCAGAGACCAGCGAAGTGCTGTGGTGAAATAGAAGACATTCGAAAGTTGTTGGGATATACATGTTGAATGAGTTCTGTATTGGTCTTTTCCCAGTTGACTGGATTATCATGTGGATGAATGTTGGACCAAGTAAGAAACCAGTCAAAGTGAGGTTGTAAATGAACAAGGCAGTGAACATTTCCAGTGTTCATTCATCTCTAAAACCATATTGAATATGGCTAGAGACGCACGGGCTATCTGACGCACTTGGTGAGAACTTATTTCTGCTAGGATTTTGTCACCATTAGCTCCTATAGACTAGAATACAGATTGTTTCGAAGGATTTGTTCTGTCATTCGCATTGCTTTCGAAACGTGTTGTTATTAGCTTGGAAATCGGGTCGTCATGAAACTGCAACCATTAGAGGCAGTCCTTGAAGTTGACATTCCTATAGTTGAAGTGTTCTTTGAAAGATGAACTAGAGAAACGATCAATAAAGGAAAACAGCAGGAATCGAGTGAAATCAGAATCAGGGGCTGCATTTTCTGGTAGAGAATTTCCCAGTAGAGATTGAAGATGACATGTTGTGGTGTTGCTCAGTTCGGTGTTGAAAAAGAAGTTTAAAACTGTTGGGGAATGGGATGTAGAATGTTGAAATTGATTGTAGAATTCTTGTGGGTGATGTTGGTGGAGAAGAATATATGGAGTGTGAAGTTGCTGTTGAAATGATTGAGTTGTACGTCTTTTATTTTTAATTGACGTCATGTGTGTAGATATTTTTTGTGATATGACGTTTTTGAAGAAAGTGTTGCTGCAACGGTATGATGACGATTGTGGGAGGTCATGTTTTTTGAATAGAGGCGTAATAGTCGATGTTGATGGTGGAAGAATAGGAACGAACTTGAATATGGTAATGTGATGGTAGTAGTACGGCGATGTTATGTCCGGGAAAGTTATATAATGTTGTGATCCGGTATATGTTGTAGAAAATTAAATATTTAATTTTCTACACGGGGGTGGAGTAGGCCTGTTTTTATAGTTGTAACGGACAAAGAAACAATGTAAAACATTTCCTACACATTGAGGCCGAACAATTGCAGGAAATTAAATTATTGATTTCCTGTTGTAAAATATCAATTATTTAATTTCCTACAATTTCTCTTCCTCCATATGGAGAAAGCTATTTTTCAGGAAATTAAATATATAATTTTTCATAACAAACAAACAATTATTTAATTTCCTGCAATTTTCGGCCTTCATATGGACAAACATTTCTCGGAAATATTTGCAGGTAGTGTTTTCGCCGCTAATTTATGTTTCAATCTACCACGGGTGAGTACAACACACCGTCTGTGTTTCCGGAACTGAATGCCTACTTCCAAGCGGTGAAAGTGTACGGATGTGCCAGGAAACCAATCATTTATTTTATCGATATGAACGCCCGCATTGGACCATTCGTAGAATGGACATTCAAACATCGTAGTTTTTCCCCGGGTATTTATTTTGTCAAAAACTGGTAATTTTATGAACGCCTTGCATTCACTGTTTTGTAGTTACGTACAATTGCGACAATCAATCATAAAAAATAGCGTGGGCCCCAAATTTGGTGATTGCTGTCACCACTTTTTAATCCAATTTTATGAAGACAGTGATTACAGTAGTGCTTGTATGACCGCCAGCAATACAAAAATATCAGATAGGAAGGTAGGAAAGCCACCAGCAATACAATTACTGTACGTCATGAATGCCTACATTGAAGAGCTGGAAGGGAGCCATTCATATTTACATGAGAAATAAAATCTCAGCCTTCCCATTACATGTCCATTCGAAATTAGTAGGACGATATGGAGTTGGAATATAAAACATTATTTCATAAATGTGTTTCCGGTCCTCCAGGCCATCGTTAACCACCGTGTATCATATGACCAGGCCGTTCTTGGAGCTGCCTGTGGATACAGAGGAGATGGGGTATGTTCTCGACTGCCAAAATCTCTTTGGCAGAGCGATTATAGCTGTGTTTCAGTGTCTCAGCTCGTGGATCATATTACATGCCTAATGAAGGTTGCGATGATAATAGATGAATACAGTGGTAAATGTACCAATTAAGCCGTACAGTTCAGGATAAAAACATTCCTTTAATGGTCTCACAACAGCATCTCGTGGAGATAATGTTGCTGTTGTCCCAAAATATTAAAAACGGGTTTCTCAGACTGATGCTCAGAATGAAACACGACCTTTCACACGTCCATTTCCACATATTACATGCCAAATTCCCATGGTTCTCGTCTAGCATCGTCAAAGAAGTACTACTATCACTCTTCCTTCATGTCCGCTTTCAATATGCAGACAGGCTATGAGCCCTTTAGCTTCTATAATGATACAAAAAACTTTCTTCCTCGTCTATTTTCTTGCTCTCTCTCCGTACCCGCTGTTCATTTCTGCCACCTTGGTAATCCATCGTATGACATCTGTTCCTGTTTGTCTCCAATAGTTTTCTCCACGACATACAAACTATTTACACGTCAATAATTTTACGTATACATTCAAACAAGAATCGGATACGATAAATTCTTGCTTTTTCGCTTCTTCGACTTTCTCAACTAGACTAACATACTCCCTTTCAGGTTCGAATAGTCCAATTTTAATTGGTAAGAATCGCAAGTTCATTATATTCCCCAACATTGCTCCTCGTCCCATTTTTTGACACAGAGATACCTGCATTGGATTTTTGTAACACATATATGTTGATGTCAAACAATTGCATTACTTCTCTAGCCAATTCTTTGGGACCTTCAAGGTTCCAAGGAATTGACCACAGAAGTTCCAGGTCAACGTTTCTGTCATCATTTATCAACGGACAATGTATTCCATGTACTACTGCCTCTATGTCGCTTTCCAGAAGTTCTCTACATATCATCTGCTAACATCTTTTTGCTTCATCCTCCTCATCCTCCTCTTCTGCCTTTATCCGTGTAAAAGCCGTGAAAGGGGGTAGAATTAAGCAACGTGGCCAGGAGAGTGTGTCGGAAGTACAGTGGTAACCGACACGTGGCGGATGGGTAATTTGTATGGTCCTCGCTGGGTGGTTAAATATTTTAACAAGAGTTGCATATAACGAAGAGGAAGATGGAGTGGGGTTATTGATTACAGAAAAAAACCAGCATGAGTAGGTACCTATTCGAGAAAGTCAGTGGTGCGCGCGAATCGAGGACGTCGAGCCGTGTCGAGACGAGACGGAGGATACTGCGGAGGGATATAGCGGTGCTATGTGATCGAGTGGAAATTCAGAGGGATATTTATCTGATGTCGATGATTACTTTCTTTATTTGGAAAAGAAACATGGAACAAGCTCGTTTATATATGGAGCCAAGAATGGATATTTTGATATCTTAATTAGAGGGGAGG
>JAULBU010040873.1:0-14482 GCA_032358235.1 Odonthalia washingtoniensis | reverse complement strand
TCCTCGATATTCGAGGCTTCCGAAACTACAACATGGTCGATACGTTAAGAATAGATGGAAAAAGTTGCATTTAATGCAATCAACTTTGTTTTACTTTTGTTGCCCTACGTAGAAACGGTTTCTGCAGATGCAAGACGACGGCAGATGACCGTTTTATTATCTTGCTTTTACTTTCTAAGTATATTATATGCATTGTGTACGATTCTTCTTCGATGGTAGTTTGAAAAGCAGTGAAGCAAGTGAATCTTTACACTCAGTGTCAATAAAAAAAAAACGTCATCGAGATTGTGAAAACGAATTGAGTTCGTTGAAGGACCAGACAACTATGCTGCATGACGACTGGTTATAGACCCATTGTTATCTTCCTGTTTTCCACTTCTGTTGAACGCGGTGTATTTAACCTAACTGCCGAGGGTATTCAGAACTGTACTGATGTAATTATTATTGTTTTCATTACTCCAGCAGGTAAGCTTCCTTTTTTTTTTTTTTTTATTTTGCCATTTTTTTGAACGAATAACGTTGGGTTATTTATTTAATTATTTTTTCCAATCAGGAAACATATTTTAAAAGTTTTAAAAATATGGATAAAAATATTGGAAATAATATTTCCAAAATAATATTTTGAAATAAGCAGCATATATAATGATTGGTAGAAAAACGGTTTCAATGCAAGAATTGCGGGTGCATGGAAATGTTGCGCAATGCAGTTGGTGCAGATTGAACTTCGGACTTTGTTTTCTATTTTTAAACAGGAACAATGGCCGTTGCAACAGCGAGGCAATTAAAATTTTTGGGATTGAAAGATGAATTACCGGAACTGTAAATGGCATTTTCTCCGTTCTGTTGTGGCAAACGATTTTCCTAAATTATCACGATGCTGGACAGATTAGTCCGAAACCGCGCGGCCCCTTGGAATGGCCGCAATACTAGACAACAACCTACGACTTACCAATTTGAATTCGTCACATGTTAAAAACATGTACTATACATAAAAGAGAAGAATAGGTTAATATTATATAAACCAATTACATCATTATGTCATCTCATCGTTATCGATCCGTTCTTCGAGTCCCGAGTTAAACGTGTTGGGATACAGTTTTTTTTTAATAAAACTGTATTTCACCAAATCTTCAATTACCCCCTTCTGCTACGTACTCACACACCCACTAGCCAAGCAGACATATTTTTATGATATTATCATCTCGCATCGGGGGAAAGAAAAAAGTCTATGACACGTGTGCAGCTGTAAGCAATGTGGGCTATGATGACGAGCGCCGTTGACCGACTTGCGCCGAGCAAAACGTCTACAGCCGTCCGAGACAACTGCAGTGTGTAGCTTGCGGTAGTGTCGTGAGTAGTGTATTCTTAGAGTGTAGTGGCTTTTACCAAACTGTCTATAGTCTCTAGTCTAACAGTTTCTACCAAAGATGTAACCCTTGACCGGTTTGCATCTCATGACTTTGCTTGTGATTCACACATTCATCTCCTCCTAGACGCAAATTTGCACTGCATAAAACACGAATAAGTTTACACTCAATAGCAGCTTGGCTTTTAGGTGACTAAAAAAGTGAGCAAGTGTTATGTAAGTTCCGGTCGATAGTGACGAATGTTGAGTCACTGGTTGTTTTTTTTGAAATGGGATACAGCCTTGTCGTTAACGGTGCAACGTCCTACCGCGAAAACCGATTTTATTTCTCAGCTTTTACATTCCAAAATGCAATGCACGAGAAAATAATGATTATAATGACATTGAAAAAGTTCTGGGCACAACGTCTCGGTCCCATTTCAAGATGATTAATAACCGAATGTCTCAGCATTGCCCACTTCTTTGACGTGCACGGCCCCATTTAAGAGACTCCTTTTAAAAGACCGAAATTTTTAACCTCCAAAATTTAATCACAGCCTCCTCTTTGAAATGACCGCACGATGCTCACAGTACTTGTCCAATTCTCAACAGAAGAAAGGTGTAGAAAAAAAACAGTTCTACCCGAAACCCGCAAAAAAAAAACGAGCAACCTTTCTTTACTCGTTAAGATTTCTTCTAAACAAAACAAAATAAATCAAAACAAGAAAAACTCAAAGAAATTATTGTTCTCTCATAAACGCAGACAACGCATGAAACTCGATACTATTAGAGCTTTACATAGTCCTCTTTAAATGTGAACACAACAGGAAAAGAAGCAGTGATTTGCCGTTCCAAAGAATCTTTAATGTTACTCCGGCTCATTCCATCCATGTCAACATTTGCAATTGAAAATATTTTAACAATTGTTAAAACTATGACAATAATGATTAATTTGCAATTTAATTGTTATTACTTGGGTCCACATTAACACGGTTTTTTGGTATTATATAAGTAAAAATCCATTGAGGATAATTACGTTGAGAATTTTAGAACATTGTAGATTGTGCATCAATTTAGTATCTCGAACATCTGAAGTAACTTCTAACTGTGCTTCCATGAATAAAGCAACCACTTTTAGATTGAGTTGTGTTTAATGCCGTTCAGAAGGAGATCGAATCTCGTCGGAATCTCAAATGAAAAAAATACGAATATATGCCAAATTAAGAGTTCGGGAAAATGGGAATTACGCCAGACCCTTGGTTATATACCATTATTAATCCTTTAAAGACTGAAGGATACTAGCATACACAAATTAAATGGTCAAATCACTTTACAGTAGCTGATTGGAGTCCACAAAATTTTCATTTAATGTTTCGGGTCATGACCAGATGGATGTTTTCAAGTAACAATGCAAAAATGTTCGTATCTAGAATATTTAACAAATAATGCTACTGGGTGTTCACATATCGCTCATGCCCACAACAGTGCCCTAACCCACGACCGACATTGGAGAAGACGCTACTGTAGCGAGCCAAGAGTACCACCGTGGCACCTGAAGAAGTGCCGACGTCATTTTGGTCATTACTGTGCTCTTTGATTATGAGATCAAATTTGCACTGTAGTCGATATCTGCTTCGTACTGTAGACGAAACTCAACTTGAGCGAGTGCCAACATCAACAACCTTCCAACTGTATTCCTGGATTGAAGATCTAAAGCGTACTGTAGACCAAGGTCCGGATCACATACACCTTCGAAGAGGACAGTCGGACATATCTAACTTGATTATCGTTTCCATCAAGGATGTGGATGTTTAAATTACACAACCGTCGCACTTTGTAACGTCATACTCACCAAGCTGTAGCGATGGTTCAACGTTACGGCAACAAGGTATGCTGTAGTGTCCGATTTCTGTTGGCTTATCGTTCCTGATGGCTCGTCATGCAAGAAATATTATGTGTGCGTGTTCGGTTTTTTTTTTTTTTTTTTAAAAAAAAAACCTTTAAAAAAAACCTTTAAAAGAGAACCGAACACGCCCACATAATATTTCTTGCATTATATTGGGCTCCTGATGTAGAACACTAATTCTACAGTTTCGTAAATAAAATAATAATAATAATAATACTGTGCGGGTTCCCTTTGAAGTCAGCTTAATCGAGTTGAGGCAGAGTTGGAGGCGTAAGGCTGCACAGGTTAGTCAGCCGTGTTAAAAGCACGGGAAGACTCGCATTCGAAACTGAGATGTTGCGAATGATAACGGTTGCCAGACCGTTAGATTGTATTTTATTTCCCTTTGTTTTCACCCCATACTTATACATGTTCTTTCTCTTTTGTTCTACTCAGAAAATCAGGAAAAGAGAAAAGAAATTATAAAAAAATATGGTGGGAGCCAATAAGAATGTAGTAAATGCAAAAGATATTTTTGGAGATTATTCGAGTGACATCACATTATTTCGTAATATTTTCATTCGGTCCGTTGGAAGTCCGAGAACAATTTCCATTCTCAATGGTAGAATTAATATTCATATCAATTATGCACTGCTGGATAGGGTGCTTCATGCAATTTGTTTCTATCAAATTCCTTAGTGCAGAATTGGGGCCAATTTTGGTTAGACCATCTGATGTTGTGTTCGCTGCGAATTAATCCAATGTTCGATATCGTGCAATCATTATATGCTTCCCGTACTGTTGTTAAATCAACCATTAGTCATTTTCTGTAGTATATTTTCTTCCTGTAATGACATCGAACAGTGCCTGAGAGTCGGTAAGCATTATGAGCGGTATCTTGCGTCCCATGATTCTCTGTAAATCATGGCGAAGAATAAATGCGTTATCGAAGGCGTCGACAAATGCGAGAGTTTCCGCAGCCATTCTAGATATTGTGACGCGCTTAGCTTGGCGTGATGAGAACGGCAGAACTGAACATTGCTGAAATTTGTCCATTAAAACAATGACATATCCTAGCTGGCTAGTGTTGTGCTTATTATTGTTGAATGAAGCGTCAGAATAAACTGTGAGATGCGGAGAATGTAGATGAAGTTTTGATTATATGAGATGAAGGCCTTTTATGGATCGCAGGTGTTTGGTAACTTTTTTGATAAATGATATTCGTTCTTTGTAAGTCTCTTGAGTTGCTTGCGCAGCCATTGACACAGAACATACAATGTCAGGTCGTGAATGAACGATGCAGGCGATCTTGGATCTCATTGATCTATAAGCATTAAACTTTGCCCTTCTGAGAGTGAATTAATTTTTGAAATGTATCCCTATTGTCCAAGGGAATGAGTTTCTCCTAACTTATTCACTTAAGAACCTGTAGAGGTGAACGGTGGAGATTGAGATTATTTTGAGTCAAATGTTTCTCCTGTGATGGCACTGGAAAGTTTTTAGAAATCAGAATTTCCATAGCGAATTATATCGTCAACGTATGTACCAGAAATCCCTATGATACGTTCACCTATCCGCTTAAAGAACAACGAAAATTATCCGTGTGTCTGTTCCATTTTAAAATTCTTTTGATGGTGATATGTTAGCATCTCCCCCCAGTAATCTCCGGCATCCGTTAAACCATACAATGGTTTAACAACTTGTAAAAGTTGGTCTGGAGATAGTTCTAAAACATCTGGTTTAACAAATATTTCTCTTTTCAAATCTGAAGCTGACTGAAAATATGCTTGATTAATATGCTTGATTAATATCGGTTGCCCACATGTCAAATCCCAGGATGCTTGCCAATGATAACCTAAGTCTAATTGAAGACTGTTTGAGAATGTTGGCGTTATGGACTATACGACGCTTATCTCTGTCTCGGTGTTCACATAACACAAATCTAGCTTTGAGAAAATCTGAGCCATCTTCTTTTCGCTTAATTTCTAATATGAATCTAGATGGGACTATATTTGGATCCGGTCCTATTTGTTCACTTAAAACTAATCTGAAAGTTCCTCTCTTGATAAGTCCCTCAAGTTCTTTAGTTTTGGCGTCATCAAACTGTCCGTTTCGAGGATCGCGTGGAGATAAGACTTCTGTAAAAAACGGCTGAGTCACCGGCATGTGGCGTTTTAGTTCCGAAATTGGGAGCAGGATTCGAGGTAATTCGTCGAGTGGTGTCTTCTTTGGAAGTAGCGATGAAATTGAGGGTAGATTAAGCGGTTTTACTTTTCGAGATTGAAAGACCTTGGACCTTGACGATAACCAACATCTACCAATTCATTTTTTTGTTCTGCTGAGATCAATTTATGGGGTACTGTCCATTTCTTAATTAGTTTCTCTCCGTATACTTATATCAATTGTCCAGGAATGAATCGAAAATGCGCTGCAGGTGGTATATTCTTATTTAGAGCGTGCTGAACTCTTAGTTATGCTATTATTTGTCCATAATCCTTTCGGGCTGTTCTCATTACTTCCTCCGTTGTTTAGAGTTTGGTAAATCTGTTTTGTCAAAAATAAATCTAGGAATCATCCCAAATACTAGCAGAGATGGAACCAATCCTTGAGGTCCTCAAGTATCGTTTATAGCCTTAATACTCATGTCCAATCTTAGATGGGGTGAAATTATTGCGAAATCTATCGACACCTTGTTGTAAATTCGTCTAATAAGGGCATGGTATGTCTCTCCTGATTGTCGTTCTACTTACTTCTTCAGGACATCAATAATGTTTTTTTATATAATACAAGTTGGGAATTTGTACATGAATGTTTTATTACGTCACGCCGGAACCCGTCACGTACCAAGTTATCATTGTAATCCTTGTTCACAACAGTGAGGCATTCAGTGTCATTCTTCATAGTAGTAGTTAACCTGGAGACATAGAAGTGTTCTTGATGTCTTAGAAAAAGCAGTTTGTTAACTGATAGTTCGGCACCATTTGATATAGTTGCGATAATGACAACAGCATCTGAAATCTGATACCAAAACTTGTTCAAAGTTTCTGCACTCCTCTGTTCCTGGATGTCGTCTGGTACATTATATTCTTCAAGTGAAATATCATTAGGTGGGTCTGCTGACTCACAACCAACGTGGAGGATGCTTGCACTTCAATCCCTCACCGTATCACCATGTGCTATACGAACGGCTGACGAGTGTTGGGAGGTATTAACCCGCCGGTTAATAAGGTTAAATGTTTGCTTATATTTGTATAGAAATGTGCTTACTAAAACGGAAAAGGGAAGTGCGTGATGTATACAACCATGTCCTTTGTATTGACAATGTTGTATTCCATTTCCCATGGTGATTATTGCTAAAGCTGTAACAGGGTACACTTAATGTAGAAATGTTTAAATGTAACGTGATAAAATAATTGACTATTACAGGATAATTCATAACAATCAGGATGAATTTCTGGCGATCCACCGTATCTCCAGTAAATAATCCAACTGGCTCTATATTTGGCCTAATTGTCCTGTTGAACAGTATTTTCCTCTATTTCCTACAGCGAGTTGTTTCTTGAAATAGAGGACAATACAGTTTCGAACTGTAAGGGAAGCTCCCCTAATTCTCCCCCAGTGGGGGGGGAGAATTACTAATTCCCCTAGTAGGGGAGAACAAAGGGTAAAATAGTTGAACTATTGAACGAAAAAAACTTGAAACAGTAATACATTATCGTTTGTAACGATAATTTTACAATTGTAGACACCTATTTCCCGCTATATTTCGAAATTCCGAAACGGAAACAGTAATTACGATACTGTATTTCCCGCGAGAAAGTCATAGTGTAACGATAATTTTTATGTGGGCCATCACTTAAACATTTTTCTTTCAATAAAAGTGTAAGAAAAAAGCACTGCACTACATTCTGGGGAAATGTTTTTTATGGGATTCTCCCATCCACGTGGATGGTCATTTTTTTTAAATAAACGTGTAGTTCCATCCATGTGGATAGAGATTTGAACACGGTACAATCAAAAACATACTTTTGAAGTATTACTTACAGTACGTGCATCTCTCAAACAGGGCTCAGAATCAGATTGCCTCTGCGGGAAAGTCTGACGTAGCAATGTTGTTATCCAAAGAACGTCTCCTACTCACGAAAAAACTTATCTGAAAAGAGTCTCGCACATTCATTTCATATTTGAAGTAATCACAAGAACAATCAACAGAACCAAATCAACAGAACCAAATCAACAGAACCAAATCAACAGAACCAAATCAACAGAACAGCCATTTCCAGTCACTACGCCCGTTCCGTCATAAGACCATTCAATTCCCCCGCTCATTTATAATTCAAAAACACATACCTCAGCATTTTGAATACTATTCACTATTCGTTAGTAACGACTTTTCATTGAAAACAAATTCAAAAACCATCCATCTACTTCACTACAATCATACAATAGGAACATCTGCAACGTTCAACCTCCAACTTCACCAATACGTACTTTTATTTCAACAATATCATCAACTACTACCAACACCACAACTAATAAGATACAATTACTACTGGAATTCGATTAGGCTTGTTTTCGCGAAGCACAACATGTGCAGGATTCAAATTGGAATAAAACAGCAAAAAAACGGGGGATGAAAGCAGGGGGTTCCGTACGCTTGTACAGGATATGAAATGGTACAAGGTAATGTGTGGTGTGGGCAAACTCAGCAGTGGACTACAGCAGCACTGAAATGGTACGCCTCTCATCAGAACAGGAAGGAGGAACATGTTGTTATTATAAACTTTCGCATTGTTTTCCAGACGAGGAAAATTAAGTATCCTTTTCAATACTTCCCCACGTTTGCTGCTCCAAGACTTCTAGGTGATATGGTAAACGATGGATATTTCATCTGGGAGTCGAAGAGTCTTGTGAAATATGTGTATAGTGGAAGAGATGCCTCATCATCTATGTCTGGTCAGACAAGTAAAACATCTCAGGATGATGATGAACAGATGGATACAAATCTGGTACGGAAATCGTTGTTCGTGAGTTCAACTTGGAAGAATATGAAGATATGAAGATATGGATATATGGGTGACCATATTTCAAATAACTGATGTCGACACCCCTATTCGTGAGATACATAGTGATAGTCGAAATGACATCACGGATTCCATAAAGAAGCAAGGATTTTTGTCACTTGAAACGACATTAACGGTGACCAACAATCTGAGCAAGAACAAAGGGGTGGAGAAGTTAGAAGAGTTGACCGAGATGGAGAATGGAAAAAGGCACCTGACTTCTGGATTTACGGTGGACATGGTTGATGGGAGGCATCTAGAATCCGGTTTGCGTGAACTCGCTGCATACAGCAGCCCCCAGAACGCTTAGACTCGCAAGAATTTCCGGGTCTGTGTATTAAGCCGAAAAGATGGTATTCCTTTAAACGCTTGGGAAATAATTATCCACAGACGGACAAATAACCTAACATCTGAAATTGTGAGAGAAGATTCTGGTTTTGTGGATACTGTTCAAAGCATCATCAACTACTCTGTTAGTTTCGAATCACAATATAACGTTTTATTCCGCGATGTACGGATTACCGATATCATTACTGATCTGAAGGGAGCTAATTTTCTTCAAGGTAAAATTTGAACTCATTATGAACGTTGTGTTCGAGTGACTAATTTATTTTTTAAAGATGAATCAATAATTGGTATTATCAGGCCGTTCACGGAAAGTGGTGGATCCTAGACAAAGGGTGCGTTAAGTTTGGCTCATATTGATGAGGCAAAATTAATGGCGGCTTAAATGATTTACTTCCCGTACTTGATGTCATCAGCTAATGAGTACATAACCAATCCCGAAAGACCATCACCTTTCAATACGTCAGCGTTCTACAAAGCATGGGTCATCATTCTGGATGGTATCAGCGACATATTACAAGACATCATGACTGACGTACTGTCGTTTGATTAATTCATGCTTATGGATGTGGAACATCGGAAGGGTGCTGAAATGGAAATCGGGCGTCTGTTTACAATGGAGATAAAAATTTTCAGCCATAATTCCAAGAATAAGAAGAACAGTCGTGCTAAAGGGAATTTAAACGAGAAAAGAATTGATTCCGCTTTCTAAAAAGTACGGAAGCATTACAACCCGGTGAAAAAAGTAAGTCTGGAAAGACTTCAAAGACTGGAAAATGAAGTAAGGATGTTCATGTACCACAGACAACAGCAAGAACTAGGGCTAAAAAAGCTCTTTATAAAGCTGGAAAAGCAATCGTCTTAACAGACAATGAAGATGATAATGGAAGAGATGATGGAAGTGTTGATGAGAGTGGAACAAGTGTAGCGGTAAAGGATCACCGATACCGAAGAAAAGAAAGACAGATAATAATAGTTCAAAGACGAAAAACCGAATACCGCAGGAAGAGAAAGAAAAGAAACGGAAAGTGGAGAGGAACATCGTAAATTTAAAGATAACCTCCCTCAAGCACCCCGGTAGGTTATCCGATGACTACATTTCAAGAGAAAATGACGGAAGCTGGTTTCATTGACAACGCTAGACTCCCTCCAGGCTTGCGTGCTTCTTTTTCAAGTGCTGCATTTCATGATGACGCAGCGCATGGTGATGTTATTCACAAACTTGCCGGTTCCCTAGTACCACGGAACCATCGCGATAAAGACTTTTCAGCAGTGAAGATGTGTTGTTTCTTAGAGAAATGGCGTGGTTATGTGGAGCCTATAGTTAGTTTACGGAGAGGTTCATAATAAGAGACGACAATGAATATTGGAATAGGGCTTACAACAGAAGGAACGAAGGATACCGGTAAGAATATTTCGGGAGGAGGGGCACAGCGTTGTGGGCCGACGGCTACTGCATTATGCCACGTATGGCGGATCCATGCGCAGTTCAGAGACACATATTGGAAAAATGAAAATCTCGGACTCCTTCTCCAAAGAATCATTTGAAGATTTTCATCAATTCGTGGAGGAGACCTTTCCAGGAGAGGAACACCTTCAAAATGAAGCTAATCACAACCTATGTAGTCCTATAGTTAATGTTGCTCTTGGAAAAGATGACAAGCATGACCGAGATGCCGGTATTGGCCGTTACTTCTCAACTCTGGAACTACTGACAGGACACATGGAAAGTGATGAATCTAGACAATGGTCTGCGAGAAGACGTGCTGCATTAGATGTATCGCTCGGCTTCCTGGCCACGTTTGTGGGATTAGATGGTAGCGGTTCAGGTTCAGGTAATGCTCTAATTCCAGTAACTGGTGGACGTTACATTCTGACAGGTAATAATTGTCCTGCCCAGGCTGAACACAACGATGTTTTGGGGAAGGATCTTAGCAATCCTGGATTCTTTATAATGGTCACTGGGAAGGACGGTTGTAATCTTAATATATGCGCTTCCTCTCATAAGGTTGTCACCAATACTGCAGAAAGTCGTTCTAGAGTCGCGAAACCGTTGAAAATGGAACAATCGGCATTGCTCCATATTTGGTGTTTGTTGTACATGGACGTGTCCAACATGGAGGCGCACAGTTCAATGGTAGTCATTGCTTGCGGTACCACATGTACGTTATACCAACAGAATAACAATTGGGTGATGCTATTGACTTCGCTTTTGATTCTAATTTTAATTTGATAGATAGTGACAAAGAATCAGAAGTTGATGAGATAAATCAGGATGAGGCAGAGGACGACGTACGTGAACTGGGCAGAGAACGATTTTGGAAATTTGGAAGCAATGTTGATGGTACCCTTGAGACACCTGCATGACGGGAACATGACTCTTGATGACAAATAACCGCATATCAAATTTCAAAAAAATTCATTGTTTAAAGTATTTGTAAAATTCTAATGGCAGAAATTAGTCTGAATTAATCCGAATTACTCCAATTATATGAATTGGTATTCACGTTCCTACTCAAGAAGAACACTTGCTACCGAATGAGACAAGATGCTTGAACTAATTGCCATATACGGAACAATTCAATTCCGAATCCCCCGAAATTGCAGTTCAACAGCAAGTTTTTAAGAGTATCAAGTCAATACTCGGAGCAAGTGCAGGGGGAAAGCATAGAAAACGTGGATGATTCAACCATTATGGTTGAACCATCTTCGTTTTATATAAAACTTCTATTCGATTTGTGGCTGACTCAGCCTCGGAGTTATTCGTAGTCAGCCACAAATTGGAAATGAAGTTCCATTTTTGGCTGATATGAGTTATATCAGTCACAAATTGAATCATACAGTTATGATAACTTGAAGTTATATCAATAATATAGTAGTACTGCTCATATTTGTGGCTGGCAGCGACAAATATGACGAGTACTACTTGTGTTAAAAATGTGGAAAAAAAATTAATAAATTTTCATCCACATGGATGGAAATGCAAAAAATTTGGCAAAACATTTTAAAATAATAATTTGCTCGATAAGTTTTTAAATTTTCAGCCCATCCATGTGGATAGAAATTTATTAATTTTTTTCCTGAATTCGGTACAGTACGTTTTTCTTACACGTTTATTACAAGAAAAATATGTTCACTTTTTTTCCTGAATTCAGTACAGTACGTTTTTCTTACACGTTTCTTAAAAGAAAAATTTTCTCACCATCCACATGGATGGACTGAAAATGTAAAAAATTATCCAATAATTTTTATGAGAAAAAATTACTCGATAATTTTTTGAAAATTTTCCCCATCCAGGTGCGTGGAGAAAAAATCATTTTCCCAGAATATTGTGCACTGCTAATTTCTTACACGTTTCCTGATATATATAATATATATTAAGAAACGTGTATATTATATTTATTTTGCCATTCATGGCCAAAAACATTTCATTATAATCATGTTATGAACGGATCAAAAATGGAAATAATTATACAATAATTTTTTATTTAAATAATTATTGCATAATTATTTCAATTTTGACCCAGGTTGATGGTATCGTGTTTTATACGTCAGCTCGTTTTATATTATACTATACCAATACAATACAATACAATACAACATGCAGAGACGACTAGCACTACAAAGAGTTCTAGATTTCAGGATTACAAAACACATTGCACAATCCATTTCCACCATCCCCCACTCCTTCAATTAATTATCTCCGTCACACCCGTTCCAAGTTCCCCTTACAACGCACGACCAATATCGTAATTCATCTCCCAACAGGCACTTCGCCAATCGTCAGCACATTGCACTCGTTTCCAAAGGACACATCTACAAAAATACATCTACATATATGGAACCCATCAGACACGTTTCAGAATCAACCCCGGACAAAGTGTCATCCAACAACATGAAGAAGAAAAATCTTAACTGTGAACTTCTCCTTTCATTAGTAGCGGTGTTCGGCACTGAATAATTCCAGGAAAGTTGTTGGTCTCGCTCCTCGATTTCACACAGTTCTTCAAATGGGTGTTACAAAAAGCTAGTGACGATGTGGATACAAAGGTGGTGCACATAGTCACGGAGAGAGTTTCACGAAAGGACGTTTCAAGTGCTCAAGAAGAAAGTCAGCCATCGGCTAAAATGGCAAATGAAAGGGAGACCACGTTTTGGTATGTGCAGGAACGCAACAAACAAGACAAATCCTTCGTTCAGCTTTGGCTGCTGCAACCTTCGCCGTAACGGACCCCCAAATTTTGCAATGTTTCCAAATAGAGTTCAACGATCTCAACATTTTCGTCCATTTTCTGAATGGTGCACTGAACCTGACCTGGCAAGTCACCTTCAGATGATTTTAGGTCCAGTTGAAATTACAGTGCGAAATACTGCATCTATCTCAACTTGCTTGACTCAACCAATAACCTTCAAATGATTCCTTGCGTTCCATTCCCTCTGCCAGGTTTCAGAAACATCGAAACACGCATACCCTAATCAACGAGTTCATTTCAGGGCTCTTCCAAGAAATGGTACAAGAATAGGTACTTGTGTGCAAAAGTTGATGAAGGCGTGGTTGTTGCTATCTGGGAAATGTGGATTCAAAAAATTGGCTGAAGCAATATGTCCGTACATATTCTTCGATACAGGAAACGGCCAGTACTCCAGCTTTATGGACCGGGATAAGAATAGATTCGCTTCCATTCAGCAGAGAATCAGATTTCTACCGGATCAAGTTGTAAAATTTTCTTTTAGAACGTCGATAAGAAGGCGTAGTCTCGATCACAGGCTGAAGATGAAGCATTGCATTATATATCAGGTTCTTTCTTTTCCTCTTTATCGGATTTGTTGTTGAACAATACATTTTATGAGCTTGATGAGAAGCAGTTAATGCAATGGGAGCCTTTTCAAAAATTCTTCATCAGTTCAACAAATGATATTCAACCGGATAAGCCATATTTCAGAGATGCGTTGAGTACATCTGAAGGAATTTCTTCTTTTAATCTTTTAATATGCTTTGCTACATTACCTGATTTTTTGGCAGCGGAATATTAATTAACGTTACCAATACTTGCTGGTGAAGAAATTTATGTACCAACTGGAAACAAAAATAGCACAATCGAATCAAGTGGCCGTGGTCATAATGACATATCAGAAAAACGAACATGGAATAAAACTAAGATCCATACATCAGGTCCCGAACAGGATTTTGGTAAGAAAAGAAAAGCAGAAGCAGCTGTAACTAGCTCGAAAATAAACACAGCGCAGGAAAGAAACGATGAGGTTGACAAGGAATAAATAGAGGACAGGGGTCTGGATATTGTGAACCATGCTCATTAATGGGATTTTGGAGCAGCAGATGTCCTAGCAATGTATGTTTCAACCAAGAGTATCTAAACCGAATGTATAATATACGATGTAGACTTCATAGATATTGTAGAAAAACGCGAAACTGAGGTAGGTGTTTAACTAAAGGGAAAGGCCAATCTCATCCTTACAGATCTTCCGTACAATACAAGAAGGGAGCAGGGTCAAGAATATTCAGAGTACGACATTTTTAGAACTAAAGACATGAAGGAAATGGTACAACTCATTAAGACAGTCATGGATCTAGGCGCGCATGGTCACATATTCTGCATTACATTGAAATTCAATCCTTGGAATCCATATTTGGCTTCGGAGAGAATGATGATGATGATGATGATAATGATGATGATGCTGGTGATTGTGATGGTGATGGTGATGGTGATGGTGATGGTGATGGTGATTGTGATGATAGTGATGAGTGTTCAAAGCACTAAAAATATTTCAGTGTGGAGAGGAAATCCCCAATTAATGTTAGATCCCCCGGTACATATGGATGTG
>JAULBU010040862.1:0-14484 GCA_032358235.1 Odonthalia washingtoniensis | reverse complement strand
TTCATGCATTGATCGGGATTCAGGTAGAGCTCTGGTACTGATGTATTGAGTAATAGGTTACTGGAAAGAGGGATTTTATACTGTAAGTATGCTTGTGTCACATCTACGTTCCAACGTTTTAAGCAGATAGTTCAACTATCTTTTTAACAGCAAGTTGCTAGCGCTAAAGTAGACGGATAGGTGATGGATGTAGAGTGTGACTTTAATGGACCATAAATCGTTTAAATGTGTCACGGTGGCCTCCAATGACGAACCTGCCTTTGTGTTTGATATTACCATTGATATAATATTTTAAGGCAAGGACAAAGCGGCCGGGTAAGACGTTGGCATCAGGGGGACATCTTCCTTCAAAATTACTTTAAATGTCCCCCTTTTGATTAGTGATCTTATTTCGTCTCTGCGGGCTCTCATCATCTTAGGTGTGCTTTATTTTGAATCCCTCTGTGGAAGTATCTTGGTTATGTATACATCCTATGATATCGGTGTCGTACGGTATGATGCGAGAGAATAGTTTATCTCTTTTAGAAAGGAGTTGGATAGTGAGCTTGAAGACAAGTATGGTTTTAACTGCGTGATGGAGTGAGGGCGAGGCTTCGCATTTTGTATATCGTAAATGTGTACCAGCTTTGATTTCCAACCAGATTGTGAGACATTATAAGGTCCCAATGATTAATCATGCTTCGCGCTGTGCCCATGTTCACGCCAAACAAGTAATTGATCACCAGTTTAAAATACCGTGTCGGTCGCTTTTGGCACGTTCAATGTAAGGCCTCGTGCGACGCACATGGTGCCGATGTGATTTCTCATTTCAGTACGAATCAAAAGCGCAATATTATCACGTTCATCCGTCGTAAGTCTTCTGCCATAGGTTTTGGGCATAGAAACTCGATGAAATCCACCAAATAACAAGGCCGACGAAACCAAACGATCAGATCCGGCGCTGTCGTTTGGGACTTTGACTGCAAGAGCCAATACCAAATCAAAGTCATCTTTTGGATGTTCAATAAGTATCTTGCGGGCCGTTGTTCTTATTGGTGCATGAAAGCGTTCGAAAAATAACCCATTATGGGTTTCAATGCCTATACGTTCCACCTTGAAGTCGTCCAACGCAGCGAGAGGGATAACTAAGGCTCTAAAATTAGAACTTTGATCGACTTAATGCGATTAGGGAGCCCTATATAGATTTTTATCAAGAATTTCACTAATGATGACCATATCTTTCTTGTTTCCATATTTTTAATACAAACGGCCGCTCTGAAATGCGTGCCTTCGTCTATTATATGGAGCACGCTGCAGTTAGATTTGCGTATTGAGATGTATAATACATCCGTAAAGATGCGTTCATTAAATCTAGCTGAATATGAACCAAATGAAACCATAAAACGAAGGGGAGCAGAAGAAACAAGCCGACAGGGGCACACCTTGAAGATATCTCGTTCAAGATTTTTAATTTTTCGCTGTCTGCTTCGGAAGGGTTTGTTCTTCGTAGCAAATTGAAGATCTTGGTCGGTGTTGGGTGGAATATATTTCGGTTTAACCAGGAGAGCTTCCCTTATGTGAATTTTATCTAGAAGGTTTTAAATGGATAGAGTAGAGTATGTAAGTTTGATGACGCGCTTCGATAAAGGGAAACATACTACTCTTCCAGATAACAAATCGAATTATTGTTCTTGAATTGTGTTCTTCGAGCCAACATTTTAAGAACGTTATCAATCATAAGTTCATAACTGTTGAGATTATTAAACCAGATTAGTGGTGGTACATTGACTTGAACCATGCTGCATAGACGATGGGGTAATCAACATGAATGTCACTTTGCTAAAAGATTTATAAATATTGTCACCAAATTTGAAAGAGAGCAGATGATGTGATAGAAGTCTCAATGTTGAAATGATTTCTGATATGCTTGCGAATCGTTTCGCCAATGAGACTAGGACGGACACCACTATAAACACAAAACGCCAGTATAAAGCGTGTTTGGTATGTGGTTACCGTTCATCTATGTGTAAATTATTGCAATTAATTATTCCAATATCAATGAAATTCCCACCATCAGTCAGTTCTTGCATTTCCGAAGCCGGTGATGTATCACTATTACCATATTGTGTCGTTGCCATGTATATATTATTGGATGTGTATGTTTGATGTGATGATGGACCCATCCAATACCTTGGGGGTCATG
Source organism: Odonthalia washingtoniensis (assembly GCA_032358235.1). Classification (NCBI taxonomy): domain Eukaryota; phylum Rhodophyta; class Florideophyceae; order Ceramiales; family Rhodomelaceae; genus Odonthalia; species Odonthalia washingtoniensis. The sequence goes on along the minus strand of JAULBU010040862.1, from coordinate 12,302 downwards.
TTTTCGGGATTTTCTTCTATTCCATGCATCATCCATTTAGTATAGAAGGTTGCCGATTCATCCTTCTAGCAATCATTCTTTTGAAGCATTGTGCCGTCATCTTCGGTTTGGTCGATCGTGTCTAATTCGCACGCCGTGATAACGTCTGAAAGAATATAATTTGACTTTTCACAGTTTTTCAAGCAGGTGTTAATATAATTGTTAATCGTTCCTGTTGTGCAGCGATGAGATGGTGACCACAGGGAGGCTCCACATCGATAGCAGTGAGTCCAAGCATTCGGTTTTAGATTGAATCTTTGCTGGGAATTGTTGGAAAAGTTATTCTGATAGTGGTTGTTTGATCCGGAGCGGTTGAATTTTTTGTTCGAATTTTGATGATTGTAATTTATATTACCATATCTTTTCGGAGGTTGATTACCATATTGTCCGTAAAGGATCATGGCCGAAGTATCCTTGTTATCCAATTTCTGCTTTTCTTATAGCAATGTTATTGAATGTGCCAACTATGTCATGAAACTGAAGTAAGTGTAATTGCCTGAAATGCAGTTAGTTCTTGGGATAGTTGCGCATTAATAGGATGTAACTGCAGCGTTTAGCACTTTCAGTTTGGATGTTTCGTTGCGGTAGAGTGGCACGTATTGCAGGTTGAGTAAGTTTATGTAAGTTACCAATTTAGACAGACCGATTGCTTCATATGTAATTTTGTTTGCTGTCATAACTTCCGGTACCTCGAGACGCGATTGTGTCTCGGTTTGATACTCGGTGGATTTGTATTCTGCCAGAAAAATCGAGGAAATTTCGATGAAGTCCATGTCATTCGAAACTTCACTTGAATAAACGGATCGGGCTGGTTCTTTCAATACATTATTAAATAATAGCGCTTTCTTTTTATCATCAATATCTATTTGCATACTTAAACGGTTGAAGTCGCGCAGTGCGTTCAGAAAGCTCTCTTCGACTTCACCGCTAAAACAGCGGTCATTGATATGTCCACAGCTCTCCGTGTCTATTTGGTCTGGATTCATCTGAGGAGATCTAACGTTCCCCGGATGTTATTGTCACTGCTGTCAAATTTGGTGGATTTTTGAGGATGTTTGAAGTGGTGTTGGCTTCTTTCGCCTCTAAGTCCAAGTAGGTGAAAGCCAAATCTTGCTCTGTGTTGTTTCTGTTCTCGTGCGTCCAGCAGTTTCTTTTTTTCTTGTTGTGAGGTATTGTTGATTGGATGCTTAGATGGGAGTAGTGGTGTACCCGCAGAGGTCGGTTCGTTCGGGGGTGGAGAAACAGATTCTGATTGTTTTGGTGGGTCTGATACCATGGTGGGTACATCTGCGTTGTCGATCAACTCACGACCAGCGTTGAATAATTCAACAATTAACCAGAGGAAGGAGTTTGACCTTCGAGTAACAGCTCCGAACCATAAATGCAATTGTACAGAATAATTTTCCATGCCTTGACGATCGAGGCCGAGTTCAGAAATTCTGAGCAGAGACAGTTTTGGCATTCCGTAGAGTACGTAGATGTCTTTTAAAAGGCCAATAGTTGCAATAAACATGTTGAAGTAATCATTACCGAACCGTTTGTCGCATTCCATTAAAAAACTGAGAAGCTTTTGAAGGAGATCTTCGCGCTCTGTGGGGAGAGGAGTGGTGCTATTCTCTAGGATTGTGTATTCCCATAGAAAATCTTTAGCGACCATTCTTAAATCGCTCGCCACATCGGATCGTTCGCGCGGATGAATTCTTCCCGACGAGTGCAGCACTGTAGCGTGTAATCATCTCGTTGATGAATAGTTGTCTTGGGGCTGGTGTATCATCCGTCATCTTGTCTCTTTTTTTGTGCTTGTCTTAGAAGAAAGGGGAAGAAAATAAGTTTTTTTGATTGTGCTTGTCCTAGAGAAAATTGAAAGAAAAGTAGGGAGGTTTTTTACATTTTTTGCGTTGTGCGGTATTGATCGCTCTTGAGTATACAGGAATCCTGATTGTCGAACTGTATCCTTAGAGGAAATCAGGCAGGTAAGAAGCGGTATATAATCAACGCCTCGGTCCGTACTCTGCCACGTGTTTGAGGCCGGTGTGTGTCACGTTATGTAGTCGTGAGGAAAGAGTGTATAAAGATGAGTACTGACTATTCAGTTAAGGAGGCAATGCTATGTGGATCGAGCTAAACGCAAAGATAGCGCAAAGGACAGTCGAGCGAGCATAAATCACTATCTATGCCGATTGGGTGACTGCTTGACCTGAGAATCAATATCTGGGTCGAAATCAATAAAACCAGATGTTTAATATTGTATAAATTCAGTAGTGAGGGAAAAGGGAAAAAACTGAAAAGAAAGAGATGCTAATGCTCTTTTTATAGTAAATGAGGTCATCAAAAGGACGAATCGTAGACAATAGTTCGTAGCCGGAGCTTGAAGTAGAAACGTGTAATACCAAGTTCCTGCCGAGATTGACCAGAAGATTCCTGCCTACGGGGTTATAATAGTTTGGCTTGTACCATATTGACTACTGTTACACATTATCATAACAACACAACTGCCGGTGTAGAACTCCATTTGCATCGCACACATCGGGGTATCCACGGAAATAAGCCGTCAATACATATGGTGGTACAATTGTCCCTTCCAGGATGGCCTCCTTAAAGAACCACAAAGCCGCCCCGTGTGAACCTGGATCTTGGAATGGAACACCATCATCATACTCCACCGGTACCGGAAATGCTTATTCGTCACAGCTAAAAAAAGTGTGTTTGTCGTCTAAACTAGTGTTGAGTAGGATCAATAACTCCTCACATCATAATAAGAACGGATCAAATAATGGCATCTGGAAGAGCTGTCAGAGTGCGAATGGACAGACTACTTGTTGACGCTGTTACATACCCTTACTGGACGCAGTTGACGATAAAGTAGTCTAAAACGGAGGATTTGTTGACTTCGATTCCTTTACAGATTAATTGTTGGTTGAAGTAACATATTTTTAATATTCTTCCGTCCATGTAGCAAGTACGTTGTTGGACTCTGTTGTAATTGCTGGCTCTGCAGTCGAAGGTTCAGATGCTACATCACTAATAACGGTTAGACACGTAAAACAAACACGGATTAATTCTAGTAAAGAATGGACTTCTGAATGATGGGAGAAACAAAAATACGTAGATAGGACGGGATATACACCGAATCTATCGGAACTGACAATTTAATTAGATTGAAACATCCCAACTACGTGACTTTGTTCAGTTCACACACGATGTTCTGCTCTTAATAGGGGGATCCTCTAATGCAATTGGTCAATATATGTGTCTATTTCTGAGCTAAATTCTACAGTTTTTATTTTTATGACAATTTAGACCAGTGCCATTTATTGCGGGAACGCATGTGTTTTTTCTGGTGGTTTCCTCGCAATTTTTCTGGCGCCAGGACAGATTTAGCGAAGTATATCGCAATTTTCACGTGTGTTTTGGGTACTGCTGACATGTACAGTGTTCTGGTTGTCCCAACTCTGCTGTAACGTAAGCTTCTTTCCCGTCATTAGACGGAAAATAGGCTCCTATTTGAGCGATCAACCATGAGACCTGTATGAGTATCTTGAATAATATCAAGCAGCTTTGAAACAATATTGTCTACTAATTTTGGCATCGTTAGCATCAACAATCCTAAATTAGTATCAATTTTGAATCATACGTGCAGCCGTACTTTGGCAACAATACGGAACAAGGGTCATTCTTATTAACAGATGTTAGTAGCTTCACTCCCGTTTATACCGTTGATAAGACCTACTCCCAATTGGGTAGCTGCTCATTCTTCCGTATTACCACTTGCGGCTCGCCTTCGTGATCTTTCTTCGACTCTCATCATTATTTATCTCACCGACTCAGATCATTCGTTGAAATTCAAGCCACCTCAATCCAACTCTCATCATCCATATTATGTACTTCACAATGTGGAGTGCAAAACACTAGGAGTGCACCCATATGTAGATACTATGGAAATGATGAGGTCGAATATCCTTGGATCTATTCTACGTTGCTGTCATGGAAGAACATTTCAGGACAGCTTCGAGTTCCAAAGCTTGCGGCGGAGCCATTTTCATGTATTGCTATGATCATTATTATGCTAAACTTTTCGAATAAATAATAATGAATTAGTTTGTAGAGAGTGACACCAATGAGAGAATATCTAATGTTATATACTTCATGATTGTAATGATTATGAGATGATGATGATGATATGGTAATGGACATGACCATGATGTTGATGATGCAAATGAGGACAAGGAAGAATATTACGACTGAAATGAAGAAAAATATGAACAATTACGACGATTTCGGTAACAATCATGTCAAAAATAAGGCGCTCAATCACTATAAACATCCTGATCACCACGAAGGCAAACAGAACCATAATGCGGGAAATTTGTTTTTGTACACGTGTCTTTTTTAGTGACTTTTTCCATATTTATGTTTTGTGTAGGACCACATTTTATGGGTGGCTTCTCACAATCGCCACGTGTATTAAGGACATTGTTTTCTAGTACACTGTACCGGTGGCCCCTATCCCAATACCTCGTACAATATTCTCCCATTTCATTACCTCGTACAACATGCTCCGATTCCTGTCATTCGGAGGTAGATGGAGCCTACTTATGAGGTTTTTGCGTGGACCTCTCTTCAATTATTATAAAGACAAGCACCATTTCAGTTTGAACTTACTCCAGAAATTTGCATTTTTCTGTCAATCACAGAGCTCTTTCTGCTACGGTAAGTCATCAACACTTCCTGTACAAGTCGCTCCCGCATCACCTTACGAGGGACTTCCCGGACCGGTACCCCTTTACTGCACCTATTCAACGTTAAGCTCCTACTACGTTATGAGCGCGTTATCGGATCATCTGTTGTTCCTCCACCGGTTAATTCGCGTACCAATCCATCCCTCATCTAGGAGTATATTCTAGTCATGCGGGGTTATAACCTCCACGGATCCCCAGACTCCGTTGTCTGATCTATCAAACGGCGTGATATACTTGCAGAACCAACACAAATAACTATCCAAACCGTACCTCCCCTACTATTGGTGGAATGCAACGCCTGAGAGGAGTTACTCCGACGGAAGGACAATCGAACATCCTTTAGTGACCACTATCTCCATCTTATGGAGTTAAACGCTCTACACATAATCATAAATATAAACATAATCATAAACATAAACCTCGATGAAGATGATGATGATGACCACGACGATGTTTATGATAGTCAAGTTCACTTCCACATTCATGATTATGACAGTTATGGTTATGTCGGAAGGGGTGCAAACCCACGTGATGATTTGTATGGATTGGCATTTCAATATTTCCTATAAATTGCTTTCGTCCAATTGTATAGCGAGGTTTTCGGCTATGGATGACCTGTCCAAAATGAAATTGGTTTTCTTAGAGCCGTTTTCATTGTGGTTTTTCGTTTTTTTGTTTTATTTTGCATGTTTATTTACCATGTGTTGTTATTTTCTTTTGCTGCCACTGGTCGTTTCTTGCCATAGGAATATTTTCTTTATTGATAATTTGTACTGTACTGTATGAGGATCGAAAGTCGTTACATATCACTGTTGCTTTTTCATGATGATTTTACCAATGCCCAGTTACTTTTTGTCATCAATGTTGGTATGAACGGTCGTGAACCATTAAATTTCGTTGCCTTATTGTGTGAACCGTTGTGAACATCGGCCGGTATAGAAGCTATTAACGCACTACAGTTGAAGTAATTACTGTGCGATGATAATATTATATGACAACAGCGACATATTTCGTGGTTTGTAAAGTTACAGCTTCGCTTCGGATCAATAATAACGAATAGTGTACGACATGCATGTGAAGTTGTGGCATTGTCGGGAGAGGCAATGGGGTTTGATTTCAATTCATATTCATTTCTATGATGATATGAGGTGCATTCGTATACTATTCCGATGACTAATCACACGATGATGATAATAAGAATGTAAGAGTATTATGTATGACGCAATAGTAACACGGAAGTTTATAACGGTTGGATACTCATGGGTGACGAAAAAGAAGGGAGGAGGGGACCGAGTGTTAGTTTCTTCAGATTCCCCTACTTTATGTAAACCAAGTCGTAAAAACGGTTACAATGTGACATAGACATATGCGAAATGTGCATCACGTGGAACGAGTGGAATAGACAAAATTCCACACACTCGTCTGTTCAAGACATAAATATACATGTTTCATGGCCTTTCTAGTATGATTCAAATTGCACGAAGATCTAGAAAACGACGTTTTAAACTAATTTTGATCATTCAAAAACGTCGTTTTTCAATGATCAAAATTAGTTAAAATTAATGGGTCAACATTGTTCATTCATTTACATAAACCCTATAACAATATTTCCTCGTTGTGCAAGGTACAGGTTCAAACTTCATTGTCTGCAAATTTGCATCCCTGGTCATAAAATACACGACCGTTGCCATATATTCAATTTTGCATCACCTTTTTCTACTGTCAGTAACATCTTAACATCCCATTTCAATGCATTGTTCTACTATTTTGTGTATGAGCTACCAATTGTACCATGTCACTATTGTACAGATTCAGCACATGTGACATGGTATTTTAAGACTATTGACTTGAACGTGGAGCAGTATGTGATAAATAGCAAAACATTGCTCATATGAGGCAATGCCGGGTATGTGTGGAGTTATTGAAATTTCAATGAAGTTGTGATAAGGACATTATTTTGGATGAGTCGGGGTCAGCAGGAAGAATGGTAGGAATGGAATGGAAGAGGGTGGAAGTATTGTATGGTCAGGCAACACAAGTGTGGGTTATTCTTTGAAAAGGTTAAAAATGAGTGTTGAATACTTGCGATAGGTGTAAAAAATGAATGAGTGAACCGGACGTCCACACGTTATTCCCCAAAGCAGCGGGAAATGAGTTAGATGTCCCGTTCGTTGAAACATGTCAGTTGAATAGGGTTCTGGTAAAGAAAGTATAGTGAATCAGAGTTAGACACATGTGAAAATAACTGTTTGGCGAATACAAAAAATAGGGAAGGTATGGGAAATGACTCATTTCAAATGAGCGCGTCGAACGTCGAGCACTATTATCAGACAGGATGGTATGAGAGAGCGAATGGGATACCCACACGTTACTACTGAGAGTAGCAGGTATTAACCGGTAGATGTCCCATTCGTTCAGACAGAGATGAAATATATTCGTTTAGTTCGTTCGTTGTCAGTATTGATTCCAAATTTTGAGTTGATGAGGTTTTAGATGCGTTGGATGTGGTGTGGAAGAATTGGTAAAACATGTGGGGACAATACAAACAAATGAGCAATGGTTCAGGTGATGCGTGCAATAAACAAGTGGCATGGATAACAGAAAGTGGGAATTGAAAGGGGACGAATGGGTGGGTGCGCTTCAAATTCCAATTACTATATTCCTCCGAAAGGTCACGAGCAAAATACAATGACAGACACGTGTGGTACGTCGAAGAGAGAAAACCTTTCGAGTAAGAGAGGAAAAACGAGGGTCGTACATGTGACTGACTAACTACATAAAGAAACAGGTCTGTAATGACTGACTGACTGAGGATTTCAAAAACATAGTCACTTTACAGTCACTCTCGTACGTGTACACGTGTACACGTGTCCTTTTCAAGGACTCAATTTGATAATTATTAAATAATTATCAAATTTTGCGGATTTCCTGACTTTTTATCATCGCTGTGGTGGCCCATATTATGGGCCTATATTATGGGCCTCCACAGCGATGATAAAAAGTCAAGAAATTCACACAGTAGATGTACTGTCAACACTAATGGTTACTGTAATAATACGACCGCCCATGGATACCATGAACAATTTAACAGTGCTTACAGTTTTCTATCGTGTAATGTTTGGAAATGATTTGTAGTGATATTTAAATTTTTAATATCACTACAAAATTGAATTTTGTCTTCTTTTACCACTTGGAATCATAAAGTTAAAAGGCTTAGAGGTTCCCATCCCATTAAGATAGCTTAAAGTACCTTTAAAGCTACCACATAATAGCGTATACATATGTGACTAAAGGTGACTGACTTCTTCCGAAATGGTGGTGACTTTTGACTATCCACCCCTTCGAAAAGTCAGTCATATGTACGGCCCTGGGAAAAACATTGTTTTATAGGGAGAATCGACGCTCAGTAGGGGGAAATCTGATTCAAGGCGTATTTCATAGTTCATCCCCCTAAATCATTCCCATAAACGGCAATACCTAAAAACACAAACCCCAAATAGGGCGAGATCCCTACTGAAAAGTATTCACGGTGTAAAATGAAAAATCGACATTAAATGTCGATTTCCCATTTTACACCCTGATCGTGTCATTTTTCTATTTTATAATGTTTTCCATCTCTTCCCCATCCAAGTCGAATCATTGGTCTTTTAATTAATTGGTCTAATTAATTTAGTTTAAAACATTTTTAAATTTTTTAAAATTAATCATTTTGGTGACAAATCATAGTTGAAACTGCAAATAATTGATGGCCCAAGAAATATTGAAAAGTGTAAAATCTTTTGGGCCAGAAGGTAAAAAAAAGAATTAACAATATGAACACACACCGTATAATTGTAATATGCACACATTTTCAGAAGTTTTTTAAAACTTTAAAAACGGAAAAGCGTAATTATTTTAAAATTCATTAAAATTCATGAATGCCCAAACAAATGAATGAAATTCATGAATCTTTCTGGTGTATGTATCATTTTTTACAGGTTTTAAACGGTAAAACTTCTTGAAATGGAGCTCCTTGCGTCTGTGAAATTGCATAACATGCATGTCCTGTGGTTCGATCACTGAGAATGGCCTATTTACCATGTCAATTTCCCCGTTTCAAACCTTTTTTTGAAATTTATCCTTTTCGGCTTTTCCGCATTTCCATACCATCCCTCGACAACATCCCAAATTTCATTCAAAATTATAACAAATCCCCAATTTTCCTTTCATCTGCTCAACGACTTCATACATGTGCTCCAAAATCCCTTCATTCCAACTCCATTTCCCTGCCTATCCACATCCCCCTAAACTCCCATTTTAAACCCTCCCACTTCCGTTTCTCCCCACAATTTTCTTTCCCCCAATCACTAAGTCTTCAACATAACTACATATAGCATTAGCAGATTCTATTGACAAATATCCGAACAGTGTTCTCTGCAGCGATAATACCACTAAATCACTAAAAGTGATGACTAATTCAACAAAGTGGCACCCCTGTACTACTACCCTTGATTCCGCATATCCCAATCTTCCTGCTCTTCAAGTTAATACGGTTGGTGTTTCTGCTTCTCATGCGAAGGTTCAATGTAATGGTTCGTCTGATGTGTCTGCTGTCAATGTTATTTGTGACATGGTATCCAAATTGATGGTACTGATCGTTTCCGTCCTGTTGTAAATCATGTTGACATTACCTCTGGTGAGGCCCATCTTTCTCTTACACAAACCACTATCCAGTCCGCCCCTACTCTTCCTCTCGCAACCGTTGCTCCTGAACTCATCAAACCACCGTTGAAGGTTGTTACTGTCAATACACCACCTTCCGTCCCCTTCACCACTAAAGTAAACGCTACCAATTCTCATGCTCCTGTCAGTACGGCTGATGGAGCGGCCATTAACTCTAAAAAATACTCTGTTCAGTCTTCCCACGGATCTGTCATGTCAAGTCCTGCACCTTCAGACTTATCAGCTCCTGTTGATGTGACTACTGAACATATTATTAGGACAGAAAACATCCTTAGCACTAAAATACAAAAAGAAAATCAAGGACAAAATCTTTGTATGGAGGCTATACAGGCGTTGGAACCCATAACTTGGAGTTTTAGTGATACTATTGGCGCTGATGGTGTGAATGGATGTCATGAAGTTGAGGGTGCAAGTGGAATGTTTTTTAATATGGATAATGGTGATAGTACAGGTGAGGGACAGCTAGTCGGGGAGCAGGATCACTTCCTAATGGATGAGCTGTTGGATTTTCACGTGCAAGAGCCTGAGATTAAAGAGCACCTCCGTATTATCAGTAATAGCGAACGGGATGAATCTATGGAACAGATTGTTTCGGAGGCTCATAATTCGAGGTCTGCGGAGAGACTTGATTGCGAACACGTGACGATCTGGGTTACCACGGATAAGCGGAAGATCGCGGGCAACGCCGCTCCGATGCGCAAAAACTTACTGTGTTATCTCGCTGAACATCCCAAATTTGAAGTTTACATCAATCAAGATGAGTCTTGGAAGATACAGAAAAGAAATAGGGCGGAAGGTTGCAGAGACCGCGCAGCAAACATAAAGATGTGGAATAAAAATGAGAAACGGAAAATATGCGGTACAGCCGCTCCACTATTGAAAAACATCATTATGTATATGAAAAAAAAGCCGCATATGCGCGTATACGACGGGCAAGACAAACAGAATTGGGTTGAAGTAGAAGGGGGGACAGAGTACCAGAAGAAGGTACTACAGGCGGCTCAGGAAGCAGAAGCACAGGAAAAGGAAATGAGGTCCAAGTTAAGAAGTGATGGACGAAAGAAAAGGAAACGGGAAAGAACTGTCGCCAAAGAGGAAGGGCTCAAAAGTGTGGAAGACCAAAAAAAGGCGTCGGAGCAATGGACATATTCTACCCAAGTGGAGGTAAATGTATTGTTGAATCTCCCGCATGAACTCCCGGAGGGTTACGTGGCGTTGGTTGAAGACCTCGAACTTTTCAATGGTACGGCTGGGGATACTTTTCCCGATGACGCGTATGTCCAGTGGTTTCCTCAATATGGGGAGGAGAACATTGATTTTGAGGCGATTGAGCTTGGGCTTCGAGTGAGGTTAATTGATGAGCCACCATTGTTTGATGTCAGTGCATCAAGCAGTGGTTTGACTGAAGTTGATGGAGGAAATGAGGGTTTGGTGGAGAATTGAAGAGGGGAATTCGGGATTCAGCTGCGATAATGGGTATTTATAGGATTTCGAGGATATGCAATGAGAATTGAAACTAAGGAGGACAACGACGACGGCGGAAATATGATGACTGTGAGAAGCAGGATTTACTCAAAAGAACAACAGCATTCATGGCTCTGATGGGCTTGTGACGTTCCTTGAAACTCGATTTTGGCTGCGTTTCCATGGGTCCGAGATGATTGTCCAAGACAATCGTCTCAGACCCACAATTTGTCTTTTTCACCGTGCTATCATGCAACTAGATAGGAATGAATTTCAATTCGTCGACGGGTAATTTCATTATAGTTCTGACACTGACTTTATGACTTTAATAACGATCAACTTTGTATATGGCGATTTTTCCTTCATTTGGTCTATATAGGCAATGACATTTTGACCATTGTTCGTCTTGACCAATCAGCCATTGTTAATTTGTTCAACACTCAAAATTTATTATTCAATTTTCATTAATTTCCAACTTTTGTTCTATCTTGCTTTGCTCGACAAGCATTTTTTCTTATGGTTTGATGACCCCGCATCTATCGACTATGTTCTTGGAGTTCTCAGCAAATTTGTTCTGATTCGGAATAGGCAGAGATCATCAACTGGATTGGTACTTATTCGTGAAAAGCATTACAAAGGTGGGATCATTCCCATAAGTGAGCCTGGGTCGAAGGGTCATATTTGGATATTGTACAACGGTGAAAGGTAGAGGTGTGTCGAAATAATGCTCACCACCATTCTCATTGGTCCAGAAACAGAACGTTCGGTTGGCCACGAGAGCAACCTTACTACACTATAACATTAGACGTTGTTGCTCTTGTAGAGTCGGTTTATAGGTAAAAGTAGATCATGTGCAGTGGAGAGAGGAGGAAGAAGCCTCCTCTCTGAACGTACACGTCTATTCAAGGAAGTACTATACGTTATTCAGACGTGTACTCCTTTCATAGCTGTTTGATATGTTTAAACCTGTCTTGCTGTGTAGTTGTGAATGGCTACTTATGAATTGCTCTGTGCACCACCCTGTTAGTGTTTGTACGTAGAGAAGAAAAGGAGTTGTCCTCTGCTAGCTGACCTTTTTGTTTTGAGCAGCATTGCTCACGGCATTCTCAACGTGTACACGTCGAATTGACATCATAAAAATTATTTTGAAATTTAATGTAGTATAGTTCGTAGTCTCGAATTATTCGCCTGAATGTTGCACGGATATGGGTGTTGTGTTTAGATGATTTTAAAATTACAGCGCAATGTGGTGAGGGCATGGTGCATATGTGTAACCGCTGATCGAAATTGTGCCGAATGGCTAATCTGGTCAGATGTGAGATATTTATATCACTGTAA
>JAULBU010040851.1:0-14486 GCA_032358235.1 Odonthalia washingtoniensis | reverse complement strand
AGTAGTAGTAGTAGTAGTAGTAGTAGTAGTAGTAGTAGTAGTAGTAGTAGTAGTAGTAGTAGTAGTAGTAGTAGGAGAAGTAGTAGTAGTAGTAGTAGTGTTAGGAGAAGTAGGAGAAGTAGGAGAAGTAGTACATGGTTGTACGGTTACTACACGCACTAGCTTGTAGTACACAATAGGATTGTGAAATATTTTATCAAGTGGGGTAAGATAAGGGAGAGCTACTAGCTTAATAAGGTAATTGTAATTAAAAATTATGTTTCCCGTAAAGATGAATGGGGGGAAAGAAAGAAAATTGGTAACATAGTTGCATTTGCATTGGTTTGCCTGAGATGAAAATACGTAATAGTAAAATAAATAGAGAATCATGTTATGAATTCCCAATTGGAAGTGAAAAGTAAGAAATTTTGAATTTGAAATCCATCCACATGGATGGAATGAAAATATGAAAGTTAACCGATAATTTTTTAATTGAAAGATTATCGGATAATTTTTTGCATTTTCATTCTCTTCTTGTGGATGCATCACAGTGTGAAAAATAACATACATAATTGTAATGGGTAATTTTGAAAAATATGGATTGTATTGATCCTTGATAAAGTCCTGGTAATTGAAAATGAATGTTGGCCGTCGTATTTTGAAGGGTGATGTATGCACCAAACTGCATAATTTGGAGACCTTTGGTATATTGCTAAAAACACAATCAATCACTGTGTTGCCATTTATTCAACTGGTCTTGTCATCAATAGAAACATCGAACAACTTCTCCATTCTGCAACAATTTATAAGAATGGAAAGCCGTGATAATAATAGACGTTCGTCAGGGAGGTTGGTAGGACTATCACAAGATGAAAAATTTCACCAAGCACTGGTATTGGAAGTACACTCCGTGTTTGGGAAGGGGACGGGGAAGGACAACACATGAAACGTGAAACGGGGGTCCGTCGGTTAAGTGGAAGCATCCGAGGAAAGGGACGAAGAGGAGTTACAATAAGACACTGAGAGAAAATCCCCGGCAACGAGAAAAAGTATGCTTGAAGCCGAAAATGTGAAGCTGCAAAGTGAAAACAATGCAATTCTAAAAAGTAGCGGAGAGATCATGGGGAAGCTGGCACAAAGCAAGGAAGGGACTCGAACCGAAAATCTCAGAAATTTTATACCAAAACATTTCCTCAGAGTTGTAGTGCAGGTCGACACAAATTCACTACCATGGACAAGAAGGGAATCTTCTGAACTGAAACGGTTTCAAGGTACACAAGAACGATTGTGGGAAGGATTTGCAGAGTTTGTGAAGACGATGTGTGTTAGTAACGCCGATATGAAGAGTATGGTCCCCCATCCCCCTCCGTACTCGGAGATAGAAAAATGTACACTCGGCTTCCTCTGATAGTTATTTCCACATTTTGGAAGCTATTGTTGAAAAAGAATTGAAAGATGAAGTATGGGATATCTGTTTTCCAACAACTGAGCTGAGAAAAGATCTGATTGAAACCTTTATGAATAACAAAGCCCATATATCCAGTTTAAAGCAGAAGCTATTTGATAGAGTAATCTCTCGGAAAAGGACAGCTCGGTTCAGACTATTCAATACTAGAGACTATAGCATGTGTGATTCCAAGCACAGCCTGTCTGCGAAATATATTCGGGAGAAAAGTATGGAAGTATCAGTTGCGAAAGAAACATTTATTCGGAGAATTGGAAATGGGAATAAATATGATTATTCCTGGTGGCAATGTGCCGATCTTTCGAGGTTGACATACTTTGGGGAATTACCATTGACAATGCATGCTGGACGAAACAACGAGCAGTCATCTGTTGAAGGGGATGAAGATGATCGTAGAAGTAATGACAAAGATGAGGATATGCTAAAATTGTTCTGTGATGTAGTTGGTGTACCCATACTGCATGGTATATTTGGTTATATACCAAGCGTTGATCCTAGAAGTATTGTGGATAGGACTATTACGAGCATTGCAAGGTTATATGCTTCGATTCATTCCATAATTCCATACTTTAAGGTCCAAGAAAAACGTGGTGGAGTGACGCAAAGTAATTATATGTCTGTGTTTGAGCGGACTCTCTCGGAGACAGCCAGCGAAGTTATAGGATTATTGGAAAAGTTTTGTCGATGTCGTCAGAAGAAGAATTACAACTCCCAGAGTTATTTTCGACTGATGGAATGGAAGAACAAAAAAATGCCTTCATGAATATAGAGCGGAATTCGACTTCTATAGTTGTTCTCCCGAGTCGGGACCGTGTATTTATTACAGTATGTCACAAATGGTTTGCAAAATATATTAGTACTGAACTCAGAACGGTCCATGACTGTTATATTGCCGAAATAAGTAATGAGTAGTCGACCATCAATCTACTTGGTGATGTTGATGTCGTAAGAGAGGTCATCATAAATATGGAAGAAATATTTGATGCAGAAGCACGTGATGGTGATAATGAAGATGACTTCATACAAGAGGATGTACATGGATAGGCCGTAATTGGAAACCCGTTGCATGATGTGTTGAAAGCTAATAACCAATTAAGTGATATTCAGCGTGATGACATAGATAATGCGGCTAAGACATCTGGGAGGAAATTACAAAGAAACACCCCAACGAAATTTCAGCGTAAAATTGAATTGTGACACAGAAGAACGCACAAGATATCTCAAAGGGGAAAGAATGTGCGGGGGACGACTATATCTTGGAATACGAACTGTCCACGTAGAAATTTTGCAAAGGTCTTTAGCACATACGATTTGGAAATGGGGTGTAATGTTTTCGAGTACTGACTACATTTTTCGCGAAGAGTTGTAGCTGATACTGAATTACCATGTTCATGTCCATGGACGATTTTATGCAACGATACAGTTTCCCCGTCTCATGCTAAATGAGGGATCATTTTCTGATAGATTCGTCATTACTAATAACCATCCTGGAAGATCCATGGTTTGAGCGCAGCTGTCTCATGATGAGGTCCATTCTTGCAACAGTTTCATCCATTCATGTAACGGCTCTTTTTGATGTTGTTCTCTAAGCAATTTTTATGAATAGGTTGAAATGTTCAAAAGGTGCAGCATTAAACATGTCCATGTTTCCAATTTTCTGCAAATCTGTGACGAGATGGTCCAAAAGAAGATATTTCAAAGTGAATAAATTTCCACATGCAGCATCTTCAAATGCGTCAGTCATCAACTATTTAAATTTGTCGAACTGTCTGTAGTTTTCCCCCTCCAGCATTCCACGTACCCCATCTGTTGTAAATATTCCATTCAATTGCGAGGACGTTTCCTTCTTCGAAAATTCAATATGCAGACCTGTAGTGAGTAGTCCGTCTGTATGGCAGATATTATGTAGTTGGAGGCTCGTAAAATGCTTTTCTTCACTGAAAACAATTTCTTCATTTCTTCATTGGACCGCAAGGATGTGACAACGTTTCCGATGAAAAATAGTTGATACAGCAGTTCTTAACCAATTTTGATAGTACCAGGTCTAGATTGTGCAATGGTTCGAAGGTATAAATTTAATACCCATCTTGAGGAATGACGCTTTTTATGCTGTGTATGTCTTCTAGAAATGACTTCCGCGGTGCTAGAGATCTATCTGCTAGTATTCCATCTGCTTCTTTAACTAGACGTATTCCATTGTCTAGATCCCCGCTACTCTTAAATTCCATTGCCTCTACTGTGAGACGCTTAATGTCTTCACGCGCATTCTTCGTTCCGTCCATATTTTGTAGTACAATTTGTGACCTGTTTATCATATCTTGCATTGTTTGCTTACATTTAGAACACGGTCTTCTGACCAAAGTTCCATGTCGAATGTCATACATATCCTTTCATTCAGGTGGGTCACAGCAATATGACACAATGAACGGGAAACAATTCCACCACGCTCTATTCGAAAGAACTTGCAAACCAGATCGAGCATGGGTTCGTAGCGGTGATATTATATATGCCAAAGATTTGTTCAAAACATCCATTTTTCAGCCAACCCATCGGATTTCCATGTCAACGACACGTTTTCGAGGATAGGGAAGGTGTCGGAAGAAGTGAACCCATGGATTGAGACGTTATCATATGATTCAGACAAGTTTACATCTGCTGATATGGGTTGGTATCCATCGGGGAGAAGCCAAATAAATGTATATCTGCTATCGATGAGGTAACGCCGGAATTGTGCAGTGAAGTTCAAAAATACAGCGTGGACAGGATATGCAACAAGAGCATTACTTTTCAATGTTGTCGTAGTTTTGTCGGAATATGTTTGTATGACACCAAGGAATGATTGCCGATATATGCCTTCATCCTTCACCCAGAAAACATTGTCATCCACATCCTTCTACATCATGACTTCACGCCGCTTCATTCTGTACAGATCTTTGGAGTATTCAGTGTGTAATGGGTGAGAAATTTTCTGATATGATAAAACGGTGTCCTCGAAAACTTGTCGATGTACAATATCGGTTAAAGCAGCCAGTTATACTTGCTTTTTCAGGACATCAATAATATTGTTTGTATAATACATGATGTGAGTTGGTACATGCATGTTTTATTACCTCACGCCGGAACCCTTCACGTCCAAGTTATCATTGTAATCCTTGTTCACAACGGCTAGGCATTCAGCGTCATTCATCATAGTAGTAGTTGACCTGGAGACATCGAACTGTTCTTGACGTATTAGTAAAAGCAGTTTGTTCACTGCTTGTTCGACACCGTTTTATATAGTGGCAATAGTTAAAACAGCATCTCCAATCTGACATCAAAACTTTTTCAAGGCTTCTGCACTAGCCTGTTCCTGGATGTCGTCTGGTACATTCTTTTTTTCAAGTGCAATATCACTAGGTGGGTCTGCTGACTCACAAGCAATGTTGTGGATGCTTGCACTTCCATCCCTCACCGTATCACCATGTGCTATACGAGCGTCTGACTAGTGTTGGGAGATATTAACTCGTCGGTTAATAGGGTTACATGTTGGCTCATATTTTCATATAGCAGTGTGCTTACTCAAACGGAAAAGGGAAATAGCGTGATGTAGACAACCATGTATTTTGTATTGACAATGTTGTATTCCCTTTCCCATGGTGATTATTGCTAAAGCTGTAACAGGGTACACTTAATGTATAAATGTTTAACTGTAACGTCATAAAACAATTGACTAGTACAGGATGATGCATAACAATCAGGATGAATTACTGGAGATCCACCGTATCTCCAGTGAATCATCCAACTGGCTCAATATTTGGCCTAACTGTCGTGTTGAAAAGAATTGTCCTCTAATTCCCACAACAATTTGTTTCATGAAATAGAGGACAATACAGTCTCGAACTGTAGGGGAAGTTCCCATAATTCTTCCCCAGTGCGAGGAGAACTAGGGGAGAACTAGGGGTACAATAGTTGAACTATTGAACGACAAAAACTTGAAACAGTAATACTTTATTTTTCGTAACGATAATTTTACAATTGTACACAATTATTTCCCGCTATATTTCGAAATGCTGAAACGGAAACAGTAAGTCCGAGAGTTTATTTCACACGACACCAGTCATAGTGTCAAGAAAATTTTCGGTGGGCCATCACCGAAAAATTTTCTTTCAATAAACGTGTAAGAAAACGGCACTACACTATATTCTGGGAAAAAAATCGGGATTCTCCCATCCACGTGGATGGACAGAAAATGTGAACAATTATCCAATAACTTTTTAATTAAAAAACTATTATATTTATTTTAAAAATGTTGTATATTTTTTTGCATTTTCAGTCGATCCATTGGGATAGAAATTTGAACACAGTACATTCAAAAGATATAGTTTTGAAGTATTGCTTACAGTACGTCCATCTCTCAAACAGGGCTCCGAATCAGACTGCCTCCGTGTGAAAGTCTGACGTAGCAATCTTGTTATCATTAGAACGTCTCCTATTCCACGAAAAATCTTATTTAAACAGAGTCTCGCTCGTTCATTTCAAATTTGAAGTAATCACAAGGACAATCGACATCCCAAATTCAACAGAACCAATTCAACAGAACAGCCATTTCCAGTCACCACACCCGTTTTGTCATAACACCATTCAATCCCCACACCCATTTCTAATTCAAAAACACACACCTCATCATTTTGAATACTATTCACTATTCTTTAGTAACGACCTTTCATTGAAAACAAATTCAAAAACGATCCATCTACTTCACTGCAATCATAGAACAGGAACATATGCAACTTTTCACCTCCAACTTTACCAATACGTACTTTTCTTTCACCAATATCATCAACTACCACCGACACCGCAACTAGGAAGATGCGAGGACTACTGGAATTCGATGTGGCTTGTTTTCGAGAGGCACAACATGTGCAAGATTCAAGTCGGAATAAAACAGCAGAGGAACGGGGGATGAAATCAGGGGATTCCATATGCTTGCATGGGATATTCAATGGTACATTGGTAATGTGTGGTGTGGCCACACTCGGTGGTGCAGGGGAGGCAAGTACGGATGGACTGCAGCAGCACTTAAATGGGACCTCTCTCACCATAACAGGAAATAAGGGCCATTTTGTGACAACAAACGTTCGCATTGTTCCCAGGCGAAGTAAATTAAGTATCCATTCCAATACTTCCCCAAGGTTGCTGCTCCAAGACTTCCAGATGATATGATAAACGATGGATATTTCATCTGGGAGTCGAAGAGTCTGGTGACATATGTGTATAGTGGAAGAGATGCATCATCATCCATGTCTGATCAGACAACTAAAACATCTCAGGCTGATGATGAACAGATGGATACAAAATCTGGTACGGAAATCGTTGTTAGTGAGTTCAACTTGGAAGAATATGAAGATATGGATATATGGGTGACTATATTTCAAATAACTGATGTCGACACCCCTATTCGTGAGATACATAGTGATTATCGAAATGACATTATGGATTCTATAAAGAAGCAAGGATTTTTATCACGTAACACGACATTAACGGTGACCAACAATCCGAGCAAGAACAAGGGGGTGGAGAAGTTCGAAGAGTTGACCGAGATGAAGAATGGAAAAATGCACCTGAAGTCTGGATTTACGGTGGACATGGTTGATGGGAGGCATCGAGAATCCTTTTTGCATGAACTGGCTGCAGACAGCAGCGCCAGTACGCTTGGGCACGCAAGCATTTCCGGGTCTGTTCATTACGACGAAAAGATGGTATTCCTTTAAACGCTTGGGAAATAATCAACCACAGCCGGACAAATAACCTAACATCTGAAATGGTGAGAGCAGATTCTGGTTTTGTGGATACCGTTCAAAGCATCATCAACTACTACGTTAGTTTCGAATCACAATGTATCGTTCCATTCCGTGAGGTGCGGATTACCGATATCGTTACTGATCTGATGAGATCTAATTTTCTTCGAGGTAAAATTCGAACTCATTATGAACGTTGTGTTCTAGTGACCAAGTTCTTTCTTAAAGCTGTATCAATAATTGGTATTATAAAGCCGTTCACGGAAGGTGGTGCATCCGAGACGGATGGTGCGTTAAGTTTGGCTCATGTAGATGACGCAACATTAATGGCGGCTGAACTGGTTTACTTGCCGTACATGGTGTAATCGGCTAATGAGTAAATCACCAATCCCAAAAGACCATCACCTTTCAATACGTCAGCGTCCTACAAATCATGCGTCATCTTTCTGGATGGTATTAGCAACATATTGCAAGACATCATGACTGATGTCATGTCGTTGGATGAATTCATGGTTATGGATGTAGAACATCGGAAGGGTGCTCAAATGAAAATCGGGCGTCTGTTTATAACGCAGATGAAATTTTTCAGCCATAATTCTAAGAATAAGAAGAAAAGGGGTGCAAAAGGGAATTTAAACGAGAAAAGAATTGATTCCGCTTTGTCAAAAGTACGGGAGCATTACAACGTGGTGAAAAGTAAGTCTGGAAGGACTTCAACGTCTGGAAAATTGGGGAACGATTTTCATGTACCACAGACAACAGCAAGAACTAGGGCTAAATCAAAAGCTCTTTCTAAAGCTGCAAAAGTAATCATCTCAACAGTCAATGAAGATGACAATGGAAGAGATGATGGAAGTGTTGATGAGAGTGGAACAAGTGCTAGCGGTCAAGGATCACCGATACCGAAGAAAAGAAAGACAGGGAACAGTAGTTCAAAGACGAAAAAACTGAATACCGCAGGAAGAGAAACAAAATAAACGGAAAGTGGAGAGAAACGTCGTAAATTTAAATATGACCTCCCTCAAGCACCCCCAGTAAGTTATGCGACGCCTACATTTCAAGAGAAAATTACGGAAGCTGGTTTCATTGACAACGCTAGACTCCCTCCATGCTTGAGTGCCTCTTCTTCACGTACTTCATTTCATGATGAAGCAGCGCATGGTGATGTTATTCATAAACTGGCCTGTTTCTTGGTACCACGCAACCATCGTTCGGAAAACTTTTTCAGCAGTGAGGATGTGTTGTTTCTTAGAGAAATGACATGGTTGTGGGGAACATATCGTCAGTTTTCGGATATGTTCATAATAAGAAACGACAATGAATATTGGAATATGGACTTCAACAGAAGTAACGAAGGGTACGGGGAAGCATATTTCGGGAGGAGGGGCACAGCGTTGTGGGCCGACGGCTACTGTATTATGACAGGTATGGCGGATCTATGCGCTGTTCCCAGCCACATATTTGAAAAAATAAAACTCCCAGACTCCTTCCCCAAAGAATCGTTTGAACATATGCATCAATCCGTGGAGGAGACCTTTCCAGGAGAGAAACACCTTCTAAATGAAGCTAATCGCAACTTATGGAGTCCTATAGTTAATTTTTCTGTTGAAAAATATGACGAGCAGGACCGAGATGCCAGTATTGGCCGTTACTCGTCAATCTGGAACTATTGACAGGACACATGGAGAATGATGAATCTTGAGTATGGTATGCGAGAGGACGTGCTGCATTAGATATACGGCTCGGCTGACTGGCCACGTTTGTGGGATCAGATGGTAGCGTTTTAGGTTCAAGTAATGCTCTAATTACAGTAACTGGTGGACGTTACCTTCTGACAGGTAGGAATTGTCCTGCCCAGGCTGGACACAACGATTTTTTGATGAAGGATCTTAGCAATCCTGGATTCTTTATAATGGTCACTGAGAAGAACGGTTGTACGCTCAATATATGCGCTTTCTCTCATAAGTCCGTCACCTATAATGCAGAAAGTCGTTCTAGAGTCGCGAAAGAGTTGAAACTGGAACTAATTGAAATTGCTCCATATTCAGTGTTTGTTGGACATGGACATGTCCAACATGGAGTTGCACAGTTCAATGGTAGTCATTGATTGCGGTACCACATGCACATTATACCAACAGGCTACCAATTGGGTGATGCTAAATCCTTCGCTTATGATGATAGTTTTAAATTGATAGAGAGTGACAAAGAATCAGAAGTTGATGAGACAGATCAGGATGAGGCAGAGGACGACGCAGGTGGACTGGGCAGAGAACGATGTTGGAAATTTGGAAGCAATGATAATGGTACCCTCGAGACACTTGCATTACCGGAACATGACTGTTGATGACACATAACCGTATATCACATTTCAAAATAAATTCCTTTTTTTTAAGTATTTGTAAACTGTTCTTTTCTTATTGCAGAAACTAGTCTGAATTAATCCGAATTAATCCAATTGTATGAATTGGTATTCACGTTCCTACTCAAGAAGAATACTTACTACCGAATGAGTCAGGATGTAGCCTACTTGAACTAATTACCATATACAGAACGACTCGATTCCGAATCCCCTGAAATTGCTGTTCAACAGCAAGTTGCTCCGAGTATCGAGTCGATACTCGGAGCAAGTGAAGAGGGAAAGCATAGAAAACGTAGATGATGCAACCATCATGGTTGAACCATCTACCCTTTCTATACAAATTCTATCCGATTTGTGGCTGACTCAGCCTCGCAGTTACTTGGAGTCAGCCACAAATTGGAAATGATGTTCCATTTTTGGCTGATATAAGTTGTATCAGTCACAAATTGTATCATACAGTTATGATAACTTGAAATTATATCAATGATATAGTAGTACTGCTCATATTTGTGGTCGGCAGCCACAAATATGACGAGTACTACTTGTGTTAAAATTCGAAAAAAAATTTATAAATTTTCATCCACATGGATGACTGAAAATGCAATAATTTATGCAATAATTTTTTAAATAAAAAATTGCTCGATAATTTTTTTGAAGTATGAATAATTTTTAAATAAAAAATTACGCGATAATTTTTTACATTTTCAGTCCATCCATGTGGATGAAATGTTTTTTTTTTCCTGAATTTAGTACAGTACGTTTTTCTTACACGTTTATTAAAAGAAAAATTTTCTCACCATTCACATGGATGGACTGAAAATGTAAAAAGTTATCCGATATTTTTTATAATAAAAAATTACTCGATAATTATTTGAAAATTTTCCCCCATCCAGGTGGATGGAGAAAAAACGTTTTCACAGAATGTTGTGCAATGCTAATTTCTTACATGTTTCTTAATATATATATATATTCCCATTACATGGCCAAAACCATTTCATTATAGTCATGTTATGAACGGATCAAACATGGAAATAATTATACAGTAATTTTTTATTTAAATAATTATTGAATAATGATTTCAATTTTGACAGAGGTTGAAGGAATTGTGTTTTATACGTCAGGTCGTTTTATATTATACTACTCCGATACAATACAACCTACGGAAATGACTACCACTATAAACAGTTCACGATTTCAGGATTACAAAACACATTGCACGATCCATTTATACCATCGTCCACTCCTTCAATTAATTACATCCGTCACACCTGTTCCAGTTTCCCCTTCCCCACGCAACCAATATAGTAATTAATCTCCCAACAGGCGCTTCAGCAATCGTCAGAACATTGCACCCGTTCCCGAAGGATACATCTACACAAATACATCTACATCCATGGAACCCATCAGAAACGTGTCAGTACCAACCCCGGACTAAGTGTCATCCAACAGCATGAAGAAGAATAATCTCAATCGTGACCTTCACCTTTCATTGGTAGCGGTGTTTGACACTGAATAATTCAAGGAAAACCTCCCGGTATTGCTCCTTGATTGCATACAGTTCTTCAAATGGGTCTTGCACAACGCCAGTACCGATGTGGCTAAAAAGGTGGTGGACATAGTCACGGAGAGAGTGCCACGGAAGGATGTTTCAAGTGCTCAAGAAGAAAGTCAGCCATCAGCTAAAACGGCAAATTAAATGGAGACCACGTTTTTGGTATGTGCAGGAACGCAATAAAGAAGAAAAATCCTTCGTTCAGCTTTGGCTGTTGCAACTTTCGCCTTAACGGACACCTAAATTTTGCAATGTTTCCAAATAGCGTTCAACTATCTCAACATTTCCGTCCGTTTTCTGAATGGTGCAAGTCACCTTCAGATGATTTTAGGTCCAGTGGCACTTTCAGTGCCAAATAACTCACCTATCTCAACTTTATTGATGACTCAACGAATAAACTTCGACTTCATCCTTAAATTCCATGCCCTCTTCCTTTTTGGAGAAACATCGAAACACGCAGACCCTAATCAACGATTTCATGTTAGGGTTCTTCCAACAAATGTTACAAGAAAAGGTATTTGTGTGCAAAAGTTGATGAAGGCGTGGTTTTTGCTATCTAGTAAATGTGGATTCAAAAACTTGGCTGAAGCAATATTTCCATACATATTCTTCGATAAAGGAACATGCCAGTACTCTTGCTTGGCGGACCGGGCTAGAAATGTATTCCCTCCCATTCAGAAGAGACTCTCATTTCTACCGGATCAAGTGGTACAATTTTCGTCTGAGAACGTCAATAATAAGGCGTGGTCTCGATCACAGCCTGAAGATGAAGCATTGCGTTATATATCAGGTTTTTTCTTTTCCTTTTTATCGGATTTGTTGTTGAACAATGAATTTCATGGGCTTTATGACAAGCAGTTAATGAAATAAGAGCCTTTTCAACAATTATTCTTCAGTTAAACAAATGATATTCAATCGGATGATCCATCTTTCAGAGATGCGTTGAGTACATCTCAAGGAATTTCTTCTCTAAATCTTCCGATATTCTTTGCTACATTACCTGATTTTGTGGCAGGGGAATATTCATTAACGTTACTAATACTTCCCGGTAAGGAAATTGATGTACCAAGTAGAAACAAAACTAGTACAACCGAATCAAAGGGCCGTGGTCATAATGACACATCAGAAAAAATTGAATGTGCATCAGATCCCGAACAGGATTTATGTAATCAGAAGCAGCTGGAACTAGATTGAAAAAAACCACAACGCAGGGAGAAAACGATGAGGTTGAAAATGAATAAATAGAGGATAAGGGTCTGGATATGGTGAGCCCCGCTCATTCAATGAATTTTGGAGCAGCGAATGTCCAAGAAATGGATGTTTTAACCAATAATATGGAGACCGTATGTAAACTATACGATGTAGACTTCATAGATATTGTAGAGACACACGAAACTGAGGTAGGTGTTTAACTAAAGGAAAAGACCAATCTCGTCCTTACAGATCATAAGTACAACAAAAGAAGGGAGAAGGGTCAGGAAGATTCAGAGTACTACATTTTTAGAACTACAGAAATGAAGTAGATGGTACAACTGATGGAGACAGTCATGGATCCAGGTCCGCATGGTCACATATTATGCAGTACATTTCAATTCAATCCTTGGTACCTATATTTGACTTCGGAGAGAAACGATGATGATGATGATGATGATGATGATGATGACGGTGATGGTGACGGTGATGGTGATGGTGACGATGAGGATGATGGTGATGGTGATGATGGTGATGAGTCTTCAAAGTATGAAAAATCTTTCAGTGTGGAGAGGCAACCCTTAATTTATGTCACATCCCCCGGTACATATGGATGTGATCCCAGAAATCGGAGAGTCACTAATGCATCGGTGACAGAGACTGCAATTTACTTCTGGCGTACTAGTATGGATAACATGGAATTTTACAATAGGACAGACTATACAAATACCAGGGGAAATTGATAGCAACAACCAAGACTGGACCAATTGCATGAACAACATACCATGCATTCCTCACCTTGAATGTTATTTACAGGAATAGTAATTCAAGAATGGTTACGAGGGGAAAAGACCTATGCTCCGTCCGGAGCAAAAAAATGTGTCGTGGATGATGGACTTGGTTTCAAAATTCTCCCAGGCTGGCGATACGGTTATCGATTTCTGTTCGGGAACATTGTCTGCTAGAGCTTGTTTGTTACTGCCAAAACACCGCCGTTTCATTGGTTGCGAAGAGTATGCATCTTGCGTGACTCAGTCAAGATGGTATTTGGTGGAGGTTTATGCTAGTCAGCTACTGAATCCGGAATTGGATTTGACAGCTGTTCCCACAGTTACAAGAGCAGCAGAGAGATTTGTAACGGCAATGGATGCATTAAAGGCAAGGAAGAGGGTTGATATGTAGAAGACACCAAGTGGCCTTCTGCCTGTTCAAAACTTTCCAGTCTACATTCTGCACTACTTTGGAACAATCTACAACGACTATACAATTTTCAAGAAGTGTAAGAATTTACCAATATCCCAATGAGATGGAAAGTACGTTTCGATGTTTGACAGCTTGGATCCGAGGTGCATGCCTGGTTGCGAGGCTGGTACTCTGTGTGTTTCGGTACGAAAATCAAGAAGTAGACACGGCAAAGCTGATATCGGTGTTTTCAGTGGGAGGAGTTTCGGACCTAATGAACCCATCGGTTTCTACTACGGAGATCTGGTGTACACAGACTTGGGTAAACAAGTCCAGCTCGCAACAACATATGTTGAGGGCCTCATGGAGGTAACGGTTAAAGACTTTGGAAAGCGTACTGCGGAAATTTACGTAAAAGGGACAGACGAGAAGTAACGAAACTCAGCCTTCAAGCAAGGCTTGGTGAACATCATAACCTCATTTGATACCATGAGTTGGCCGCGCTATCCCTCCGCTGTTGCAATCGACACACCGTTTAAATTAGAAACATACCATATCTCACTCTGGGTACGGTACAAGAACAAATCTGAACGGATGTTATCCGGAACTGGAGTATAAGTCAAGAGAAGGTTTAAACCGGCATAGGCCTCCTTGGAAAAATCAAAACGGACTGCCTCTCATGGTGCTAAATAGATACAATACCTTGTTAATTCCAGCTCGATCAACCGACGCAAAGAGTGCAGAACTAGTAACTGGACGAGAGACGAGTTGACTCAGCCGATTGGGAGATATGACGACAAAACTCCCACGAAGTGCTTCGTGCTTAGTTGGGGGGTCGTGTGGTGCAACGGGCATTTCCAGTTCGATTAGCCTCGGTGCTCATTATTCCTTTTTTCACGAAACGTGACCAATTGGCCACGTCCCCGTCACAATTTTCCACGTTGCTCGCGAGCGGGCGAGACAAGGAAATTGATCTCCATG
>JAULBU010040840.1:4341-14487 GCA_032358235.1 Odonthalia washingtoniensis | reverse complement strand
AAATCTGAAGTAATGGAAAACTTGCTCATTACGTCAACGGCAGGATGAGACAAACTGATTTCACATATGTAAAAGTGAAGAAGCGTATCAGAAAGCGAAGGCTATATCTATGGTGTGCAATAGATTTAGAACTTGACTCGCATGTCGTCTATAACTTTCACAAAAATCTTAAACGTGCAAAATGTGATTTGCAGAACATCAAATTCAGGAAAAGGCACATTACTACTACTACTTTCAACATCAACATTTTTTCGGACGAGCAGAGCATGAAGGACTTCCGATTTCGTACACAGGAGATCGGTACAGTGGCTGCCCTCATCGGATTCATTATAGGTAGAACGTCGCGTAAACGGTACTACTGCAGTGAAATTACAGCTGCGTGCATTGTTCTACGAAGGCTAGCGGCACCATGTCCGTGGTCTGATCTGGAAAAGATGTTTGGGATGAGATGTTACATACTGTCGGAGGTTTTTTTTGCAGGCCTTGACAGGTTTTATTCCCGAGTATGCACATTTAATTGAAACGTTTAGAAGTGATCTAATGAATGAAAGAGCTGAAGTGTATGGTGCCGCTATCCACTTCAATGGAGCCCCACTTGACCGATGTGTGGGGTTTATGGATGGAACTAAAATCCAAATGCATTGTCCAGGTGGCCCACACGTATTACAAAGGGCAGTGTATTCCAGCCATAAACGATTTCACTGCCTTTTTTATCAAACCATAACCACGCCGGACAGTTTGTTATTTCACATGTACGATCCGGAGGTAGGCAGGCGTCACGACATTACTCTTTATAGGGACAGTAATAAAGGAGAAGTGTTACCTCAATCACTTCACATAAATATGCAACAATACTACATATACGCCGATAAGGCGTATATGATACGACCATGGCTGCAAGTAGGCTACCGGTGTGCTTTTGAGAACCCCCAACAATTAGCACAGAATCAAGCTATGAACGCTGCTCGCACTGCTGTTGAATGGTCCTACAAAGATTTGAAGCAGATGTGGAGCAGCCAGGATTACAAAAGAATGCTTAAGGTTCGCAAGCTCCGATTTAACTCATGTATAAGGGTGCAACGCTTCTTTGAAATATCAAAGTTTGTCTTCAGCATGGCGGTCAAACGCACCATTTCTTTAAATGTGCACCTCCGACATTAAATCAGTACCTCCAAATTATTGATTAGACAGTTTGTCACTTTTTGCTGCAATGGAAGCAAAAGTACGATCCATTTACTTCCTTTCTAATATAGATGCCCGCCTCTCCTTCCTATCTATCTCTTGTCTTTTCTCATCCATTAACAGCCTCCGTTCTTACAAGTCTAATTTTCTGGAAATAATATTATCGTTCCTTCGGTGACGTTCTTTCTCCTCCTTTTCCTTCCTTCTTTCGTTTCACTCATCTCTTATTTGTCTTTCCTGTACATGTTTCTCCTTTTTTTCAAATATAAAACGTTCTTCATCCAATTTGTATATTTTTGCTTGCGTTTCGGACCGATCGTTCATCGCTTTAATTATCATTTCCTTATCATCATCGTCTGAATCGTAGCTATTTTAACGTTTAAAATTTCGTATAGGTGACGGGCTTGGTTCTATCCAATGGGAAGTAACGTTGCTACCACTACGGCTAGTAGCAAAAGATCGAATTTCCTCGCCCGCTTCCACTAACCTTCTGTCTTTTTCTGTTCTTTCGCCCCTATCCTCCCTCACCGTTTCAATTCATTCGTCCATTGCGTAAATTAAACCATCCAATAATTGTTCACGTTCACCAACATTTTCGCTAATTCCAGAGATACATAAAATGTTTTTATTTTTGAACCTTCGGTCAACAATTAATTTTCTGAAACGATCGCTCAGTGTCTTCCATGACAAATTTATGCAATGGTTCGCTGTGGAAGACGGTAAAAATTTTAAAAATTCGTCGAACACTTCCTCAAATCGTTTTTGCATCATTCCGTGCGGCGTGATATGTGCATCATGGAGTGTAACTGCTTGCAACAATAAATTATCCATCGTATTAGAGAATCTCATATGTCTTCGAATTTTCGGAGACGTATGATTCGAATTATTTGTGCCGTCCACCGTTGCGACTATGGTCACAACATCCAGACCGTCGTCTTGACAACCGCTCGTACCGTTCCCAGTTGTTCCTGTAATGTCTGGAGTTGTAGCAGGTTCAGTCGCTTCATCCACAAGTGTGCGGTGCGTATCGCTCGTCAAGATGGTGTGCGTCGGTGTAGTCATGTTTTGTGTCCACGGTTGGTGCAAGACGACGGGTGGTGCGTTTCTTTTGTATGGGAAAAATTGTAGGGTTTTACCCGTTCCAGTATCTGTGTATTAATCCTAAAAAATAATATCTTCCATTATTTTTCCTCCCCTCCTATTCGTGCTTTTCAAACCATCATACACTTCTCTTTATTGAACCATCGTTATTTTCCTTAAATAGCGATGAAATTGTTCAAATGACAATCTGTTTTGGTGTCAGCGGTCTAAAAAATTAAAAACGTGTACATTTTTTACCCCCATACTGATAATATACTGATTATCGTTATGCCATAATCCTCTAATATCACAAAATATTCATCTCCCGCACTCACAACTATACAAACATTCACAAAACAACTAGTTTAAAATGCCACGTTTTAAACGAATTTTAAACGTTTTAAAAAATAGGAGCATTCATAAAACGTTCAAAACACTACACTTGTGTATACATTTACTGTAAATATTGGATTACACCTGTAAAAATAAGGTCATATTGTACGAGTCATACATCATCTGAAGGAAGAAAAATACGGGCATCTGGTATCTTTTCTGGATCTTCTATGTCTAGTAGACTTGTTTCGAACAAAACAGCATCCTCATCAGTGATGTCATCACAATAACCAACATCTTCTAGATTATTTTCAGTCCTAACAGTAGCATAAATCTGATTAACAGGCAAGGGCGTACAAAAGTTTGCCAGCACAGCATCAAATCCAGTTCCATGGTGTAACGGTAAAGATCTCTTTAGTTGATGCGAATTATGGGCAATTGCCACTTGCTTTTGATGACTGAAATCATTTAATCTACAACCTCGCTGAGTGAGAACCTTCTTACCAACTTTTCGATTCCTTTCAATTCCGGCGGTTGATCCCGGTGAACTGAAAACATCAACTAGCGTAATCGAAAGTGTTGGATACTGCGCTGTGACCTGTCACCAGATTAAATTTGAGTGATGATGTTTCATCGATTCCATTACAGGTTCATTAGCAATTGAAAATTTTAGGTAGTCCATTAATAATCTTTGTTCACGCTCTTCGTTTTCTGCAAGCATATTCAGAGATTTACGACACTGTTAATTCAGATTCCCATTTCCTAATTCCAGAAATTCAACACCAAATTATTACTTACATTATTTCGCATAGAATTAGAAAAAGAGTCGCAATAAAAAGCAAGCACATGAACAGGACTGTAGATCCTATTCCAACGTCTAAGTAAACTGTTATCAACTGAAAGTTTTTGATCCATTTATAAAATTGGTGATAATTTTAGGTCAGCACGTTGGAAAACAAAACATGCGTATGTGTCTGACATTGTGCATGAATCGGACTCAAGAAATCCAACACATCTGCTTATAGGCGTAACCATATTACTTGCACGCTGTAGGTTACGCCAAAATTCCGCAGAGGAAAGTAAAGTGTCCAGATGGGTTGGTAACTAGAACTTTGGATCGATGTCCCTCTGATCTCGCTCATTAAGTGGCACATGTTTCATTAACGTCAGTGTAGATATAACCTCCAAAAGACGATCAATCATTATGTTGACTGAGATCCACCGCGTTGGAGAGTATAATATCATCACATACACTTTCCTTATTTTTTCTGAACAAAGTTTTTCGAACAGTTTTCGAACAAGTCCAATATGTTTTACAGTCATGCTAACGTAAAGAGCAACATTAATGGTCTTCGAAAGGATTTCAATCTTACATATATCCATTGTAAGGTTGTTAGGACATTGAGAGCTACAACCATAAGCAAATATAACTTTCTTGTTTCGAAGTAGCTTTTTTCGTACATAACGCATTCCGTTGCATGAGTCGGATATGAATCCAAAGCAAGAAGTTTGACCAACTATTGTATCCAACCTATCAATAACATCTTTTATTTTAGATACAACACTAATAGTTGTTTCTCTGCGCAGATCCACTCGCAGATACTCGATAAAAGAAGGTATTGGAATGTGAATAATAAAGTTAGTAACTGATTTTGATTAACGATTAGAGGCTCTATCAATACATATGAAACCACCTCGGCTTTGACGTATTGCATAAACAATTTCTCCATACATTCATCATATAATTTATCAAGAAGACGTCCCCAAAGTGTTGAAGGGAATGTAGTTTTCCAACACGGATTAATTTCAGAAAACAATTTGTGCCAACTTTCATTATCAAAGAAGTTGAAAGGAGTAGCTGTCTCATGCATTGCAGTCGCGAACATTGTATCCATCTCTACACATATTTCTAGAGTTACAACTCCTCCAATTAAATGAGATAGTGGATCAACGGATGTAGTTTGAAGTCGTTTATTTTCTGGAATTATTACCGATGTTGATGATGAAGCTTGGGCATTATTTAGCGTACTTGAAACATTTACTGAAGATTGAAGACTTCCTTCAGATATGTTGATGCTTTTCTCGTTGAAAGGTATTATCAAAGAACCAACGGATCGCTAAATTTCCTTACAATTGAGATGGTGTGTGTCCATATTAATTGCTGAAGAAGAGACAGTGTCTCCGCAGAATTTACATTTCGCACGTGGTGTCTTCATTACAGATGGCGCTCGTTCTTTATTGAAGAAAGCCCATCGTGCTGCATGAGGTCGACCCATGATTTCTTGATCTTTATAGGTGGTTAAATGTCAATCGATGTTGTAATTTAATTAAAATTGTTTGCAAATTGTAAACCACATTAGTTGTAGTTTAGAGCGACGACCCGTGACGAGTTTCCTTTCAGTTTCATGTCACCTGAAAGGGAACTAGTCATGAATTATGATGTAACGAAACTCTTCTTGAAATGGTGAACGTGTAATATTTTAACTGGTTATAACATACACGTGTGAAAAATGTTGCTTATTTTCCCAAAATAGTAAACAATGTGTTGTGAACGTTTTAAATCGGAAGAAATCGTTTAAAACTTTCAGATTTTTTTTTAACGTTTAAAATCATTGTATACTCACAACCGTACGACCACAGCTAAGATTCTCACGACAACCAACTCTCTCCCACTCGCTTCGCACCACCCTTTTTACAATCTGCGTGGCTCTTCCTCCTCGCCACTTCTGTCACGCTTTTGCTTCCGCACGCTGCCCGTTAGGTGAGCCACCTCGAAAGTCCCGGTTTCAGTGCGGTCGTAGTGTGCTCCCTAACATGGTGCGCACTAAGAAAACTGCACGAAGGTCTACGGGAGATGATGATCCCAGAAAGCAACTAGTTATGAAAGCCGCGCGGGTTCCAAGAAGTTCACCAATTTAGCCGCACATCGTGAAACGCCGCCATGATAACCAAGAAACGCATCATCATAGCAACACTTCTCTGCCGCCCATCCAAGCGGAGATCGGCTTCGACGACCGCGCTACCCGTGCGTTGGAACCTCGTCTATAGGAACTTTCTGGAAGAAGCGATGTCTTGAAAGTGACAAAGCGTAACATCACAGATGACCGTATCTATCAAGTTCACTTCGAACTCGATAATTCTCATCGCTAAAGAAAATAGTATGAACTCAATCTCGACGAACTGCGTGTCCTTTTCGGAACCTAACTAGCAACTTTACTTGAAGACGAACATTGTCCGGTCATCACACCCGCGGTAGCTAAACGTCTGGGCTTAACCGATCACCTTGATGACACGAAGTCATACTCAGCCTGTTCGAGTGACTTATCGTGGATCACCGACATGGTGTGGCTATCTAATGGCGAAGGAAACCAATTAGCTGGCTGTTATGATGGACGCGGCATAAAAGAACGCGACGGACATGAGATAGACTTGTACACCTTATACTTATATGGTGTGAAGCCACCAACGGTCGGTTCTAGCTCGACCAACAGAGGTTACGGTATTCTCAACAAGGAAGTCTGAAAAAGGGTTACAGCGATCTTAGAACTGGACAATTGGTGCATAGAGCATCGGTGGTAAGCGCAAAAAGATCAACGAATCAATGGACTGTTCTTCTTCTATATACGCGACTTGACACTTCGATATTTCTAAGAGATTTTTCATTAGGGATTTTACGGACGAATGTATTCGTGCGTCCGTAGCAAACTTTATTTCACTTGTGTTAGACCAGGAAGCCGCCAGATTATTCTGGTATTCGTAGATGGAAAAGGAGAAAGCCGCGACTATTCGTGATGGATATCGTCCGAGCATCCGGGACTATGCGGATGTTCAGAAAGGAATCTGCATTAATTAACCACATACCGTATCTCTTGACAAGGTCCTCGTTCCACTGGATGAGAGTCACTCTAAAATGGTTGTTCGACAGGAATTCAATTATAATTTGTTGAAATAGTTAGTAGAAGAGCCAAAAACACAGGCCGTGTACCTTTTTCGCACCGTTGATCACTTGGGGTTGAAACATTGTATTTGTCTTGACGCCCGCCAAGCCCCAGCATTGTTGTATGACTGTGTCGAAGAGTATCCGATTAGGTTGTGTCAAGAAGAATTGGTCAGTTGTAGCGGAGATGGTAACCTGAAGAACTTTGAATACTTTGATGACGTCGGGGTCGTAACCAACACAAAATCCAATAACGGCAGGAATAAGACGAAGCATTGTAGAATATCCAGGAAACGTTGATTAGTAGTACGATATTGAATCCAAATGCGTAATAGTATGTAATAATTGAATAATGATGATTTCCTAAAACGAGTATAGTAAAAGCAGATAATAAGCATATAATAAGCACATGCGTAGATAATATCGCAATAAGAGCATATAAGAAACAAAGAACGCAACGCAATAGTAGTACATTAGCCAGAAATGTAACCGTCAAAAGAATAGGGCTTCACATACGGGAGAAGACGGCGGAAATGAATGACCACGCGCGTATAACGGCCATGTGGGGATGATAACTGGTATATCGGGTGTTTTGTCCGTATAACGCGACACGGTCCATAATATAGAGATTTCAATGCTGGCCATTTGACGGTCTTATTCAACGCTGGTCCATAAGAAACCAGAACGAGATCAACAGGCTTGTAGAGGTGAGAATCGTCTTGAAAGTTGATTCGACGAGAGGATTGTGCGGCCACCTGACTATCAACTCTCTTGGCTCTAGTAGTTGATAGGGCCATTATCTTGTAGTTACGGTTTTCTTCAGCACGATCAACCATCATGGAGACTTCTCCAGGTGTCATACGATGCTTCAATCCGTATAGAAGCTCAAATGGAGACGCACCACCCCGTAAAGAATGTCGGAGATACCAGAAGAAAATATCAGGAAGTATTTCTTCCCAATCTTTTGAATCACCTATGAACATCCTCCTGAGACTTTTCTTAATGCTTCCGACCATCCTTTCTGCGCGTCCATTTGACACTGGTGCATAGGCGAGGACAGTCTTCCAGCTAATACCCCAACCTTTTATGACATCCGAGATGGCATTAGCTGTGAAACACGAAGCATTGCCGCTCACAATCGTTGAGGGGGGGGGACAAACGGACGAAAAATATCTTCTCTAAGGAATGAAATGACAACGTCCACCTTGGTCATTTTGGTCGCTCTTGCTAGCGGCCATCCTGTCAAATGTTGAACACCGACTAGTATATAGAGATTACCTGCCTTCGAAGGATGGAGCGGTCCAGCAAAGTGGATAGGAAAGATGGAGAACAACCCACTCAACGGGAGGAAGTTCCTCGTACGGTATGGCCGTAGAGATTCAGAATGCTGGCAATCTTTGCAACCACGTATAAATGCAAGTATGTCTCCATGTACCTCCGGCCACTAGAATCGAGTCAAGATGAACTTTAGAGTCGTCTGTACGTACCAATGACCAAGGTCATCATGAAAAGACTTCATGATACCTGGTCTACTGGCCTGGGTTGCTACCAGACGGGGACCAGAGTTAGTTCGACGGAATAGCTCGCCGTCCGAAACCATGAACTTATTTACTGCTAGTCGGATAGTCTTACGCTCCTCTAAGTCGTACTATTCTATCGAACGACCAGATAAATGGAGAAGGACGCCGAAAATTCTTGACTAGAGACCTATGGGGGGTGCACCAAATTGGACTGGAAAAACAAGGTCACCTTTTTCATCGCCCTCAGGGGGAGGTGGACCTTGACCACACAGGGATAGGTAGTCCGCTGCGACATTCTCACTTCCAGCACGATATTCTATCTTGAAATCGTATTCAGCCAAAAAGTCTAACCTACGAGCAAGACGTCCATTCACATCCTTCTTAGAAAACGCATAACGCAACGCTTAGTGATCATTGATGAGAATGAACGGTATAGATGACAGTAGATAGAGTCAAAATTTATTGAGGGGGAATATGACCATCAGAACTTCTCGCTCGCATGTGCTATAGTTTCGCTCACTAGTGTTCATAGTTCGACTAGCAAACTCAATGAGGTGAACATGGCCATCCTCCTTCTTTTGGGACATAATAGCCCCAACGGCAACAGATGATGCGTCAGTCTCGACAATTAACCTCTGTTCGAAGTCGGGGAACGAAAGGACCGGGTGTGAGATGAGCGCCACCTTAATCTTCTCAAAGGCGATGTTCATCTCTGGATTCCATTAAATAGGGTCTTCCCCAGAAGTTTGGGCATGAAAAGCTGTGCATGTATCCGCAAAACACCTGAAAAAACGACGGTAATATCCCACCAGACTCAAGAAACTACGTAAATCGGTCTTCGTAATCGGAATCTGGGCCATGCGGATTGCTTTTATTTTAGACGGATCAACAGAAATACCCGCATTATCTACTACATGCACAAGAAGCTTCACCTTAGATTACACGAACGAACACTTTGAGATCTTCAGCTTTAGACCATGTTTTGAAATCAGGTGAAAGACGTGTAGGAGATGGTCGAGATGTTCTTCTTCTGACTTGGAGAACACCACGACATCATCGAGATAAACCCGAACAAACGGAATACCAGCGAAGATGAAGTCCATAATTAGTTGAAAGGTAGAAGGGGAATTCATGAGGCCAAAAGGCATGAACTCAAACAAGGAAAGTTCCAAACCGGCAAACAAAAGTCATTTTATCCTTGCACGTTTCTGACATGCGTACTTGCCAATAGCCAGAAAGCAAATCCAGTGCTGAGAAAACTACACTGCCCTCCAAATAATCGAATATCTCCTGTATCTTCGGGAGTGGCCAACGGTCAGCTTTCATACCCTGATTCAACGTACGATAGTCCACGCAGAACCGCGGCTTGCCATCCTTTTCGTGGCTATCACCAAGAGAAACGCCCAAGGAGATACAGTAGGGGTAATTACCCCAGCGTCCAGCATCTTATCTAATTATTTTCGAACGATATCATTATGACCCGGGGACATACGATGAGACTGAATACGGATGAGTTTCGTATCTACTAACTAGAACGGGTATTTAATGGGCACATCTGCTGGTCGAAGGTCGCCTAGGGTCCATGCGACGATATTCGACTCCTTTAGGGAGGAAAAGATTTTCCCCAGTGCTCATCCGACAAATGAGTCAACCTCGCACGTAAGAGGTCCAGGTTGTCCTCACGTTCTGAGTCGCCATCATCAAATTCTTGGGCTTCATCGCCTCGAACTGTGAGAACTAATGGTCTCTCTTGATCTTCTTCTTCTTTCGAAGAAGACCCTGGAACTATGTCGGTATCAGAGGTGAAGTCTTCAATGTCCATTCAGCTGTTGGCCATCTGATACTTGGAGCCATTCGGTTCTAAGGGCAATGTAAAGTTCTTCTCGCCAATCTTAAAGCGAGCTACATCTTCTCCATAATCTAACTTTCCTCTGAGGATCCTCATAGTGGGAACACCAATTATTACATTGAAAGGCGCACTCTTCACCACGAGGAAATCCAGGGCAACCGATACACCATCCAAAGAAACGGGTAAAATTTTCAGCAAACCCATCGTCGAACAATGGAAACCATTAGCAACGGTGATACATTTCT